>JAOTAV010034784.1:0-45561 GCA_026546445.1 Cyclargus thomasi
TTATCTCCGAAAGGTCAAGCCTCGGCAAGACCTGAAATAATCGTTTTCTTCCCTTTGGGGTGGAAAACGGTCGTATTCCTATTCCCATTCCCTATTCCCTTATCAAGGCCGGCAGCGCACTTATGACTCTTCGGATCTTAAGAGTGTCCATGGACGACGGCAGTTGCTTTCCATTAGGTAACCCGTCTGCTCGCTTGCCCCCTAAATATCACAAAAAAGATGAATATAGGTAAGTAGCTCTATGGCGTAAGATCACTACATTATTTTTAAATAAGAGGTGTTCTGACAAGACAGAGTTACGTATTTATAGCCTATAGATACGTCGGATAATGAGCGCGGCCTAACAGCAGATGTCGCATTTTCGGACGCAAGTTACAATATAAGAGTAATCACTTAATTAATCAGGTTGATAACACTAATTATGATTTACCTTCCCTTTGGTTAGTGGTCTTTCGCACGATCACGCGGTCAACGAGCCATCACATAAGTTACGACGCTCGTATTTCAATGCGATAAATTCATATATAATAATTTATAGCTGAGCTGTACATCACCGCGCGGGGGGCGGTTACAGTATATGTATAATATTATGTCTTTATATAATACGACTATGTACATTGACGTCTTTGTCGTCCAGTAGTTAATTCGGAGGTGTGGGATCGATTCCCGTTAAGGTTAGGTACATTTATTTTCAATTAAATGAAAATATTTTAACTCTTTTGTAATAAAATTAAATATGTTGATCTCTATTAAAAGTAAAACCACATCAACAGATTCCTAACCATCGCCAGCAGTACATTTCAAGATGAGAGAGAGAGGGTAACACACGTGCAGCACTCTTCATGTTCCGAGTGTCCAAGGGTGACGGTAGTTGCTCTCCACAGGTTTGCTCCCTGTTTACAAAACAAGCTAAATGCCCAAAAACAGAAAACCCGACAGCAGGAACCATTGCAATTTAAACATCAAGTTATGTTTGTTTCAAGAACGGCTATTTAAAGCCCTTCATTTTGATCTAAATGGGCGGAAAAATTTTTGGAACCTCATATATTTGATTTCAAAATCCGCCATTGATTTTTAAGTCATTAATGTACCCAGCGTCATTTGCGCTATAAGACGAATCTAACGATACCTCATACGTTAAAATCCATCAAACCGATTAGGCTGCAGAGCGCCAAACAATAATGCTTAAATACACATACATACTCTCAAAAAACATAACCCTTCTGGTACAGTCAGGTAAATCGGGCGGGGTAAATGCGACTGTAAGAGCTAGGTCCCATTTATGCGCTGCGATATGCTGTGTCAACGCTGCGACAATTTTTCATATATATTTTTTGACATGCCCTATTGATGCTGCGACATTTCAACGGAGCGATGGACAACAGACGAAGCGGAAGGGGGCTCTCTTGCGCACTGCGCTTTCGGCGCTCATAATGCAAGCCCTCGTTGCCATGTCTTGCGTCGACCAACGCAGGTGTGGCATGGATTGCGTTGACCAGTCCCAACGACGCAACGCAACTCACTAGTCTGGGCTGCCTGTAACGGGCGGTAACAGCGCTCGAGAGTGCAGTCCGGTGTCGGGCGACCGTGGCGCGGGGTAATAGCGTTGTTATAGCCGGTTATATTGTCGCCCGCACTCGCCGCTCTAACGGTATCCTCCACTTAACTCTACACGTAGTTTCAATTTATTCGATGTGAGGAATGAGTCGGAGTTCTGCAGTTGGAACGGGAGTGAGTAGCTTAGTTGTGATGTTGCATTCGTCGAGAAGTACTTACCTTTTCTACAATGTCGAGTATTTAGCGGTGATCGAATTGAACGAAATATCTTTTTTCCATTCAATTTTCAGAATACATGAGATTGATTGTACTGTTGATTCATGTTCCTACTTAATGAAACACACTTTTATTGCACTTTTTCCACTATATTTTCTTAGATTTTACGAATTTGTAGTAAATACACGACCGGTTTCGACACAATTTTCAGAAGCTCCGAATCTACAATCGTTTACAACTTACTCGTAGTGACAACGCGCGCAAACAAAATCATATTTTTGTTAACGCCCTTAATATATATTCCTATAAAATGATTTGAGATATATAATTTAGTAATACTAGCTATTACCCGCGACTACGTCCGCGTGTTACTTTATAAATTATCCCGTTTTTACAACATTTTTTGTTCGGCTCCAACACAAAACTAATTTTTCGATTCCGGTCAGTAGTTCCCGAGATTAGTGCGTTCAAACAAATAAACTCTTCAGTTTTATATTATTACTGTAGATAACCAAACAGTCAACAGCAACTCGCTCGAGGTCGCGCTGTTTGTAGTGTGCAGGTCTGTCGCCACGTGTCGGGGTGTTCCCCCCCACGCGTGCACGCGGCGCGACGCCGTCATCGACCAGCAGGTCGGTATCCGCGATCGCTGTGGCTGACTGAATCCGGAAATCTCAATAACACCCACAGTATACTTACTGCTCGACGTGCTCCGCCGCGCCTCCTCCCGCCGCCTCCTACTCAGTATCGGTGATTATGGGCGGCCGATTTGCTTTTGGTTTTGGAAACAGTAACGTCTGTGTCTCGTTTAGATGTTCGAAAATGACATTACAAATACACGATTTCGTAGATAATATCCGGGAAGTTGAAACAGAGACAGATTACGGATCTAAATTGATTACTTTATGTCAAAACCAGTCGACAGATCTTGACTTACATAGAATTGACACATTTCGACCAAATGATGTAGGTCCGCCAACTGGCTCTGTTTCAATTTCAAGAAAGACAGTTTTAACTTTTGAGTTCCAGCAAAGGTTCGTCAGTAATATTAAGTGGGCGTTGTAATCTTTTCGTTGGTTTTATTAGGGGCGTTTAATTTCCTCGCGGGTCGGAGAAGTCGCCGATTAAAATTAAATGGTGATGAGCAGACGTCGCGAAGCGTAGACGTAGACGTAAACGGCCACACTTAATATTTACCGTTTGCACTAAACGGAATAGTTTTGATGGGATGATTCCCGTCATCTAATTTAATTCATCTTAATCATGAGCTCCGGTTACGTTGAAAATACCTAAGCCTATTTTTGATTATTAATTTTAGGGGAGTACTTTATATTATTAACTTATACTGTATAAAAGTTAGTCTGTCAACTTGTCTACAAGTAGCTACAGCAAAAAATATAGAAACATCTTTGTATGCTATGTCGTAGCTTGGAGCTACGAGCGAGCGCTACGGCGCGTGTAGCAGCGAATTTCGTAGCGAATGATCTACGAAAATGCAGTTTCGATTTTTATAAATTTTTTCCTTGTCGAAACTCAGGCCTGTAGTTATAGTCAGCGCGATCAAAAAAGTCTCGTTATTAATGAAAACCGCATCTCAAAATTTTGGATCATGCTCTTAAATACCAAGCGCTGACTATTAATACGGGCTCTAATTTACTTAAATTATGACATCCACGAATACGATACATTATGACGTCACTCCGATGACCTTCGTCATAACGTCAGGTGCGTCGGGGAATTTTACAACGTGTTTGAAGCGATACGGACGAGGAATTTCAAGAAAGGTAATTGAGTTATCTTAACTGTTTATTTAGAATTACGACGAGCCCCGGAGTTTGGGACACCTGCACTAGCTGGGAAAATAAAATTCGTTATATTTATAGTTATATTGATATTTATATTACCAAATCAAATCAAAATTATTTATTTCTGAGTAAATTTGAATCAAATGTTTTCAGAATGTCAACATTAGGGATCCCGCAGCTCCGTGGATAACCACAATCCCACGACCCACAAGTCCACCAACGCCACTATTTATCAGTCACTAGGTTCATTACAATAAAGGCACATCATACACACTACATAAAAATTACAAAGCTTCAGACTCTGGAGAATTCAATGCAATGTGTATGAGCCCATATAGTAAACCCAATAACCAACAAACTACAGCGTTCCCAGACCCATCGGCGGGACCGCGACCACCACACCCGGAATCACGGGACTACAATCCCTAGTCTACATGTTGCCTACCACCGGTTCGGGAACCAGCCGTGCGAGAAAAACCGGCGTAAGAAACTCGCACGGGGTCACCTTTTACCAAAAAGATGTATAAACAAGCTTGCACTATTATTTAAATTAACATAAAAGCAGCCTTGTGCCTGTCAGCATGTTTGTCCCAGAGTGTGTTATCATTTAAAAAATCTATAACCTTATAATATGCCTTTGCACACAAACGCTACTTAAAAACTTTTTCTATTATTTTTTTATATTTATTTATTATACTTAAAGTGCAATTAAAATGGAACACAGTGGGCTGACGGAACTAAGTTATTTGTTCGGAATATGTCAATTTCATGTTAGTCGTCATCTCTAGCCTGGGTTTGACATAACGCAACTAACGTTAAAATCCGCAATCTGGCTCTGTATCGAGTCCCTTAATGGTACAACAGGAACTTGCTATAATCTTAATATGTTTATGATTTAACCCCTCGCATCATTAATTTCTTTTTTTAATTGTTTATTTAGTCGATGTAGTATTGGCTTTTGACATTATTATCAGTTATTGAACCACATAAAGCGAGTGCGGGGCTGCAGTGTGAGGTGGTGATGGGGGAATAAAACGAGATTCGGCTTCGAATAAACTTTTATTGGACAAACGTTAACTCAGCACGAAGCCCGTCGTTTACATCAACTTTCGCTAATAAAATACAATTCCACAGTTATATATTAATTAGTAAATTAATTATTATTTACCTAGCTATAAAGGGGATACACACCCGTACGTACACCTATAGTCGAGTAGCTCGACGCCAGCACGACGCCAGCTCGACGCCAGCACGACGCCAGCTCGAGTAGGAACGCTCCGGAAGGTGACTGAACTCGTACGCGAGTATTTCAAATTATCAAATATTACAATTTAAAATAAGACGGGTACGTCGCGACTCGACCGGCGCTTACAACTAGGTCCGACACAAACAGTCGGTGCTGCTGAAATAGCCAGTAGGTGTAGGTTAATTCGCGGTGGATATTTACAAGTAATTAGACATGTTATTGTAAAAGAGGTATCGGTAACGAGGAAATGTTCTGGGGGTGAAATGGTCGCGTGGAGTCGGGACGTAGCCGCAGACGTCGAGGAACTTATGATAGTTAATATACAGAGTTGTGTAATAGTAGTATTACAGATATGGTTTATTTTCTATGTCCCGGTGTCTAGGCCTCGTCCGCGGTGCTCTCTGGAAACAAACGAACGTGTTAATACCGACAGTAACTGAGATCGAACGAATTTTATAAAACAGTAAAATTGGAGTGTCTCTACATTAAATACTTTTACAAAATAATCAATGTTTAAATTATAAATATAATAAATACAACAGATTACACACTACAGGTAAGGTAGAAAATGTATGTGTACGTAAAGTGCTGTTAAGTCGTGCCGTGCAAGTGTAGACAATTATTTAATAACAATATATATGGACGCTTTACATTCCCGTGGTATGTACCTGAAGTACTTGTGTTACGGGTAACAGATAACGGAAGTATATTTCATAATTTTATACTATACACAAATTTAAGATTTTTATTACATGATACACATATTTAATACACATCCAAGACCCAGGAACATTGGAAAACTTTTGTTCCGTCGGCGGGATTCTAACCCGCGACCCCCGGCGTGAGCTACCAATGCGCTTACAAATTCTGTCGCAGAGGTCGTGAACAGGCAGCTTGTGGCCGGGCGATACTTTTTGATTGCAGCAAAAACGCGGCGAATTCGCGGCGGTTACGAAGCGCGCGTGCCGCAGCATGGCTCTCCCACGGCAATGAGCATCCGTATTATGTACTTCAAATCGGAAAATGTGTCATTGGTACACGCCACCGCCGGGGTTCGAACCTGCACCCTCTCGAGTGCGAACCAAAGGTCTCACCCACTAGGCTACGGACACTGAAAACCTGCTTACCTGAAGTACTACAAGAGATTTCTTTAGCCTGTTGCGCTCGTTTGATGTACACCCCTGATTTCTATATTTACGAATATCGCGTTGTGTATTTATTTGTCTACAATTAGCTAAACTTACAAGATAATTAATGTTTATACAACGACCTAATTAAGAATAAGTACCCGCATCTTCTAACGATCAACAAAGAACAAATCTCACTTTTATGAGTTTTTTTAATGCGGAATATAAAATGTTTTATTCATTTTTATTCTCCGCTTTAATGATATATTCGAAATTAATATATTTTTTTAAATTAATAATTATGTTAATAATTTACAAAAAAAGTAATAAAAACTACACGCTTTCTTTCGAAGGCATAAGTTTTCGGTGTAAAGTAACTTCAGCGCCTAATTGCGTGCAGATGTAACCAAACTGAACGAACAGACAGCAGCTGTTCCCATGTTGTGCCAACAGGTGCGTCCCCGGGGACAGTACGGGGGCGGCGGGTATCGTCTCATTACTCGCGGCCGGCAAATAGCGCTTTGACAGCTGTGTTTGAATTTATTTCGACAATCACGCTGCTATTACATTTAACAGGGTCCCCCCTACCCCCCTCACCCGGTCCGCTCGCTCCAACTCGTGGACTTCCACTGCGTTAAACTTCCATTTCCCCCGCGAGAAACTCGCTAAATTTGGAAAATTCAAAAGTCATTTAACGATAACGAAACCTTATTTTAAATTATATCTACACGTAATTTAAATAAATAATAGAACGATATATGTGGCAACAAAAGTAATAAAGTATGTATATACAGGAATATTTCAATTTTATGACTTCCTTAGTAAAGTAGAAGAACATAGGTCTAGAAATAACACTACGGGTGGCCCGCGTTGTAGCGCGTGGGACAAAAAGAGACGCGCTAATGGCGAGCAGGCGCTTCACTAATTATGCGGTTTGAACAAGAGTTGGAGAGTTTTTCAAATCCCGAACCGGACCGTTAATCTGCAATTCAAATCGCATTAATGAATTTTTATGAAATCGGAGCGAGCGCCATATTGTTATGGTGATTCCGTATTGTTGTGAGCGCAATTGTCGCGGTACTCGCACGGCGGCGGTGGACAAACCCGGGACTCTCTAATTACATCCGCCGGCTTTGTTTTCGTTTCTAATTTCATAAACGAGCTGTGGCCGCGAAACAGGAAAAATATTTTCAATCTCCCGGGCTTGTAGCATACTAAATCAAAATACGAATTAAATGTTTATTGAATAGACGGGCTAGCATTTTGTTCTGTCCTACGTTGCGTCTTACACAAGCATGTGTCGATGTGAGTCTGAGATCTGTGTCCTCGAATATGAAGGTCAAACGCTTTTGTACATTGTGTGATAAGATATTAAATGAAAGTTAAACGTTCCGCAGCAGCGCGAGCGAGTTCGCCGGCTAGTTAAGATGAGATTTAATTAGTTTGCTTTGAATGTTGAAGTTTTTTCATAAGCGCGGCCGCGATGTGAACTCTACGAGGGCTGCGAAGGGCAGCGAGTACTGAGTATTGCAGCCGAGTAATTGTGCAGAGCTAAAATAATTAATATAAGCCTTAAAAATTTTTTGAAAGTCAAGTATGCGAAGAAAATTACTTTGGACGATTGGACAATATTGAATTTTCTAGCATATTATGGATTTTTGTATAAATTTGTAACCGTGTATATACGAGTATAGTTGTAAAATATTGTAAACTGTGATACATAATATATACAAAAGAGAAGTGCTTCTAGGTGCCTAATACCCAGTTAACTGCAAGTTGAAGTGCTAGTTGCTACTGTGAAGAGGTGCATCTAGGTGGTGCAGAAGGTGAAGTTGACATGCGAGAGCCGACACAATACGTTGTCCATGATGGTCGTATGACGCTAACTACACACACTACGACAGGAGTATATAAATGAAAAAATATGTAAGTCATCTTCGTAGAAACAGACCGCGCGTGACTTGCACGTATGCGACGAAGTAACTATACGCCGCCGCACGCACACAAAGTTGTGAGCCTCGACTGGCACGTCGATAAAACCGCTTAGATTTGTTTGTGTGTGCATGCGGTGGTCCAAAGTGTACTAGGGCGCACACATGAAGGAGGCGCACGGTCCGTTTGCATGAAGATGAGCTACTCGGTCCTGTTTGCTACAACAAACATTCAACAGGTCGATATCATCCAGCTAGAAAGAGAGTTTGCGAGGGGACGTTACAATGTGCGATCTATTGATGATAAGTATGAGAGGAGATAGACACGATTCAGGGGCGGATGTAGGTTACCGAGCGGGGCCGGGTGTTCGTCGTCCGGTCCCGAGCGCTTGCCCCACATTCCCCGCAGGTTCGTCCAGCCCGGCTCCCGTTTCCAGTAGTACGCTCCTGCAGGAAGCTCTACGGTTAGGGATCCTCTGATAAGGTCGAAGAAGTTAGCGAGTAAATCTTTTATACCATCAAATTCATAGCTAGTCGACCTTTGTCATTCGGTTGACATATGTTAATTCTATGGGCTTGATTTGTCAGCTGGAGTCCGGAATTAGCCTATGAATTAAATTTCCTGATGGTACATTATTTAAATATCAAACAAGTTGAAATAAAAGGACATTAAAAATGAAAATGATCGGTCGTGTGACTCCGTGGGCCGCGACGGCGAGTCCCCGGTCTATTATACTTAAGTGGCATTTTACGCTCGCCGTTGTTCGACTTGCACAATACAAATTAACTCATTTCATAATGAACAAATCGACGCTTTGTTTCAGCACATAAAAACGACATAAAACTGAAGGTTTAACTTCAATCGAATAGCTTTATTTAAAGTCCAATTGATTTGCAAAGTAACTTTATGCAGACATTTGGGTTTCGAGAGAACATTCATTAATAAATTAACATTCATTAATCAATAAATGAAAGTAAATATACTTGTGATTCGTATTGGTAACTTGTTGTAATCTTCTTCAATATTTCGAGCAACAGCATTAACTCTAGGAATGGTTAAATATCTAAAATACTTAGTGCCTGTTACACCTTCCTGTAAATGCCATTGGCTATCCACAGATTTTTTGACACATGAAGTATGGAGAATATGTTGAATAGGTTGTGGATAGCCTATTCGGCACTTATCAGGAAGTGGTATAACAGGCCCTTGTTCTATTTTATGCAATTACCAACCGGATACCAGGTATGTTGCACACGAGTACGCTAATGGTGTGTTGTGATATTTACCGCTGTTGTATTTGGTCTGTTTGACGGGGCGCTTGCCCCAGGCGCCGTGCAGCGACGACCACGCCTTCTTCTCCGGCAGCGCCACGTCACCCCCCGCCGCCCCCGCACCACCCGCTGCCACCTCTGCCGCCCGCGCTGCCGCCTCCGCTGCCGCCTGCTCCACTACCTGCTGGGAGAAACATGGAGACCTTCAACAGCGACCAGGCTTAGCGAGGCAAATCAGGCTCAAAGAAGAGAGTGTATAGAGAGATTTACCTTTTAAAGAGTTGGGAACGCACTTGCAACTCTTCTGATGTTGTGTGTGTATTTATGTTTGCTCGTTTGTCCCCTGATTTTTTATAAAAAAAGATTAAATTTCTATCCTACCCCCATAATACGATATTAAGCTATTTTGAACCTTATGCGTTTCAATTTATTACACAAAAACTACGTTTGTAAAGGTAGAAAGGATCCGTGTTGGAGCTTTGAAAATATTACTAATTTATTGCTGGGAGATTAAAAATGTCGACGTTATTTATTGGAACAGTAGCAGAGTGGGAAGAGATCAAATCATACACCAGGTGGCTTATATCGAACTATTAATAACAACACACGTTCATTTATTAAAAATTCACGTCCCGTTATTAAAGCTGTATAGATACAGGCGAGTTATATATAACTTGAAGTTAAATATGTTGCCCTAATATATGATGACAGGCTACTAGAATCCTATATAATATTTATAAATTTCTTTGGCCTGGGCGTGATTCTTTATATATGTATATCACAAGTTTCTAGCTTGTATAAAGCTTAAGAAAGTTGTAATGAGCGTTGCAAGCTTTAATACAATATGATAATATGGTGTACTATTTAACTAGAAATTAATAATGTAAGATGAAAAGTTTGGGCGTAGCATCTATGCATTATATCCATTGTAGGGCACCGTTTCTAGGAAACCGTTTTGCTGCGTTAACACGTCTTGAGTTTGATGATTAAGGTTTGTAACGTAGATGGGTATATATTTTAGCCTTCGGCCTTATTGTGATAAAATCTTAAGTGTTCTGACTTTCTGACATTCTAAGAGATTAGAAGGTTTGTAAACACAGTATGGATTTTTCGTAGGAGACGATTAGTAGTCAGTACCTGTTGTAGGGGTAAGAGTGTCTCGAGTAGCTCGTAGTCCTCGTAGTCAGGCTCCGGGCCGTACCTCTTGCCCCACGAACCATGGAAACTCGACCACTTCGACTGCACACAACGCAATGATGGAATAATATAGAAAATGTTTATTTGCAAAAGAAAACGTACATTGTATTGTATTGTCTTTGTTAACAATAAAAATAGTTTTTTAATTAAGATTCCTGATGCTGTGATAACACTGAAGTGTTTATGAGTACAATCCCTCATTTATAAGAATTAAATAATCAACTCACAGGGGCTCGTTTTCCCCACGCCGAACTCATATCCTGCCAGCCCCGCTTGCCCCACGCTGAGCTCATGTCCTGCCAGCCCCGCTTGCCCCAGGCGGAGCTCATGTCCTGCCAGCCCCGCTTGCCCCAGGCGGAGCTCATGTCCTGCCAGCCTCTTTTGCCCCACGCCGAGTTTAGGTCCTGCCAGCCCCGTTTACCCCACGGCGTCTGAGATAAATCGGACCAGGCGCGCTTGCCCCACGCCCCATTGAGATCCTGCCAGCCCCGCTTGCCCCACGCTGAATTCAAATCCTGCCAGCCTCTCTTCCCCCACGCGGAGTTGAGGTCTTGCCAGGCGCGCTTGCCCCAGGCAGAGCTCATGTCCTGCCAGCCGCGCTTACCCCAGCCCCCGTGCAGGCTCGTCCACGCTCGCTTCTCCTCTTCGCTTAGTTCTACTTCGTTTTCCGACTGCAACAGAACGCCAATTTTAGAAAAAAATAGATATACGATAACGTTTCAATTGAAAATGATCTCCACATTAGAGAGGAGGAGCTGTTTATTCTGAACCTCTTAACTTTTATTTTAAATCTGTAATTTCCTATGACCTAATCTCAGGAATTGAATCAAGGTGCAAAAATATTTTTGTGTTCGATAGCATATAGATATAAGATTTGTCGATAAGTTCCATAAGCTATAGCAACACATTATATTTTTTTTTCTGGTCCCTTATAAGGCTCTACCTTCTTCCCCCTTTCAGAGAAAGGGACAATTATTTACATGTTTAATTAGTTACAATGTTCAATTTTTAAGTGTCATTTACAAAATTATGAGCATTATCTTTACATCGATGTTTTTTCCTAAATTATGTAACTCATTTTATTTACATTAAATTATCTATTCTATTTCTTATATTGGCTATAAGGCTAGGCTTCGATCAAATAATTATGAATATAGGCTTAATCTTTTTGCAGGCAAATAAACGGCTCGTTGTTAATATATCTAATAGATAATATCTACTCTAATGATCTCTAAAACATTTGAAATGTAACGAGAGCAAATGTCCTGTTGCCGGTCGTGGTCATTACAGCAGCGGGCGGCGCGGCGGTGTGGGCGCGCCGGGTGTCGGTAATGCCGCGCGCTGTCCCAGCTGCGTCGCCCGCGGTCGTTAGCTTCCACGACATCGCGTTCGATCAAAATATCTCCGAAATAAATCCCACTCGTATATTCCATTTTCTCCGCTCCGACTCTAAGAAATGAACTTAATATTTTCCTAAACGAATTCGAAGAATATTTTATATCGAGATGTTCGTTCACATTTAAAACAAGCGTGGCACGGTGCGGGGATTTTATATTAAAATGTACTCTAGATTCCTATAATTTTATTACCACTTCAGCAAAATTCATTTTTAATAGAGATCGTCAGCGAATGTTCTTGTTTAAATGTTTATGTTGTTGGCTAGTCCTTACGATCGTTTCGTTCACAAGTTACCTGAGAAATATCATCGTAAAATTTTGATAATAATGTCAACAAGGTCAAAAATTCGCAAATTTTTTAATAAAATTAAGATATAATATAATGGTAAAAAAATTAGCATATCCCAAATTTCAGCTTAATGACTTCTATATATTTTTTGTAATAAGCCTTCAAAGTTGGGCAAGTCATTTTTTTGTGCTACAATTTTTTTATATTTATAATATACCATTCGATAAATTAGATAATTAACAAAATTATCGAACAGATTCTTTCCGCGGTGCGTACAAACTACCTAGAGGTGACGTTATAACTATAGGTATTGTTTTGTATGGAACGTTTAAGGAAGGTCAATTTTAGGGGATTTTTAAATTGCCATATCTCCGAGACAATTTAAGCTATCGGCGTCATTATTTCACCAATATTTCTATGTTTGGGACGTCTTTTATAACCAATAATAAAAAAATAGTCAACTAGCCTATTGTACATAAATCTTGAATGGCTAGACGCACAGGACAATACAATAGAAAATATTATAAATTCTGTCCACGAGTCGTTTCATGATTGCATAAATAAATAATTAGCAGTTTAACAAATGATCTGCCAAATAACCCGACTCGACTGTTTTGTTTGAACGAGTCTTAAACGATTTTAAAGTTAGTGAAGGTTCGTCAGGAAGTTTGTAGAATTGTCCCAGTGTAGGATTAACAATAAATAACGAGACTCTTCGATTGTTATTCCATTTTCTGAAAGTCCTGGAATCGATAACGATTAACGGACACGAGATCGATTTCGACCAGTAAAAAATTAAACACGAATCACGATTAACATTTAATTCAAAGTTCAGTAAGTGAATCAAAATACCAGCGCGGGGTTAACGAATTTCGGTGTTATTTATGTATGAGGTGGTTGTCGTCACTTACGGATTGCCGTTGGGCGGTTTCACTCCCCACCCCCCTCGATTTTGTAATAGTGTAGGCCACTTTTTTCAGCCGTCCGTGTACAAAATTAGCTGCCTACCTAGAAGGCTACGGCTCTGCCGCCCCCGAGGACGCTGCCACCCAACAACCACGACGGTTATTTATAAATCCACCGCACGACACAACGTACCAAACATTGTGTCGTACGGTGAGACGTCGCTGAAGTGCTTCGGTCAAAGAAGCTTCAAACCTACCCCCTCCCCCACTCACTCCCCCCTCGGGAGGGTGTTTCGTGGTAGTGGAAAGTGCGAACGCGTCGGGAATATTAAACAACACACCGTTAAACCTCAACTTAATTTACTCCGTCCAATTAAATTTTTCATCTTTTCTTCGGCGAATTCCGACCATTTGTTTGTGATAATATTTACGGTGTAATCGTGGGGCAAAATTTAAATTTGAAATTACCAACCTACAGAAATTTAGCGCAGAAACAACGGCAAACATTACGAAATTGTAGCATAGACTTTTTTTAGTATTGCTATTTATCATGAAATATATTGAAGTTTGAAAATGTAATAAGCTTATTTTTCGTATCAATACTAGATGATGATAAAAAATTATATTTTGATCGTGACTACGGGTTGAATGCCGTGATCGTACCTATATTGCGAAAACGACATTCGATGAGGTACTGTCGTAATGTTACATTGTCAGAGTGGACCAGCTCGGCGCATCGCTAACCAACAACATTACAATCAGCTCATTGTGCCGTCGAACATTCAAAAGTAGTAGAAGTAAACACTTCGAGCGGCCTTTTGTATCGGTGCATAGCTGTGGAAACGACGGCCGAAGCGGGAGGTTGTTCTTTTGTGAAGTTGTTGCAAAGAAACTGCGGTCGTATTGACGTTTACCAGTTAACAATGCTTTGAATTGAATTAATTAAACAATCGTACCGGACCGCCACTGTAAACTTGAAAACGTAGAAGTTCTTTACTTTTGATAGACAAATTAAATACCTCCCATACCTCCACATAAATCTGATCCTACTTGGTATTTCAGCGTGCTCAGCACCGTCCTCGTTCTGCAGACGATAAGCTGATTGTCCCGCGGCCCGCGCCTGACTCTAATATTAAAACGATAGTTCGGAGCTTGCCGTTTACAATGTGGTTCTGGGAGCGGGTCTGTATTGTTCTCGGGAATGAGGGACTCTGTGAGTAAGTGATGTTCCTGACAAATGAATCGGTCGGACGAGAGCGCCGGCTGCGGCTGACGGACATTGTTCGTCACGAGAGCGCGTCACGTGCGGGACAACTTAACGAGCTACTAAATTTCGTGTCACGCGATGTCGCTCCGAGCAACAAGTGGCAGGTCGCTCGCCGCACTCGCTATGCGGTGATTTAGTCTGTATGATTATTTAACGAGCAAAACACAGTAGCGCGTGGAAAGCTACGACTGTGCCACATTGTAGCTGCTAGTCCTTAGTGTGTTCTAACACTTCACAAATTCCTGTGTTCTAACACTTATTGAAGTTTTGTATCGGAGGTTATTATGAAAGTTTTTATTTATGTATGTTGTACTGACAGACGGCGCGGCGGGGGCGGGGTCGGGGGGTGTGGCGGCCGCTAGCGTCGCCGCCGCCGACACGCACAGCGCTAGGAGAGCGTACCGCATCTGTAACAACAAGACAGTATTTTACTCTAACAATAAATAAAAACTAATTAACGAAGACTCGATGTCCCTTTCTGTCGTGTGACGTTTTCAGTATTCCAGCAAGGGACTGCGAATGTTAATTTATTGACTTTGTATAAATATTTTCATGATTAAGAGGCATAATGTTAAAGCGATATAGTTGAAGGCTCCAAGTAATGATAATGTATACATAAGGTATACATTATGTCAAGCCACACAGATGATATTTTCGGACAGAGTTACTCTTTCGTAGATTTTATTGTTCGTAGCGTTAGAGTTATATATTTTCTACTATTTAAATATAATATCTGAAATGAAATCGGGATATTTAATTGCTGAAGTTTCAACTATAATTTATCAAACAATTAGCCGTTTTGAAAGCGTACCGGAATATTTATTAAAAATAGATAGAAAAACGGTAGTCCGCTTTTGTCATGTATGACTGTCTCGTTTATTGTTCGAATGCAATTAAAAGTTTTGTCGGCCTCAGGTCGCGAGCTGGACTAAAATAAAATGTATTTAATAAATAACGCCTCCCAGAACAAGCAAAAGCGAGTATATTAAGAGATATTTTACGATGTCGTATCGGAAACAAACCGACGACCTCTGTGGCTCAGTTGGTAATCGTGTTGGTAGCTTAAGCCGGGGGTCGCGGGTTTAATGCCGCCGACGCAGCAAAAGCTTTTCAATGTTCCTGGGTCTTGGATGTGTATTAAATATGTGTATCATGTAATAAAAGCCTCATGTTTGTGTATAGTATTTAGTATTTTATGATACTATACACAAATTAAGTATTTACTATATTTCCGTTGTCTGGTACCTGTAACACAAGTGAGGGGGTACTTAGCACGGGGCCAGACTGACGTGGTGTGAAGCGTCCGTGGATATTATATTATTATTATAAATATAGAAATTCACGCGGCTTAGCTGGTGTGTAATTTTATAACCGCGTGAAAATATTCTTCTAAGGTATGTTGTGTGGCTTATAGGACTTATAGGAATAACAATATATATATATATGATGAAGCACTTGACGTTAATGTATCTGTTTAAGTCTAAGTTTAATAAGAAACTTGGTATATTCTCATGTTATTTAAGTAACTGTTTTTTTTAGAAATAAAGATTATTATTATTATATATATTTTTTTCGTACCCTTATATATCAGGTAAGAGCACCCGTTCTCCGCGTATCGACACGAATCATTGTCTCAGTGATGCTACATGTCGTTATTTTTACTCGGCTAGAACGTCGTTGTAGTTTATTGTAGCAGGTTGTTTATTATAGACGCTCGGCCCCCTGACCTGTAGCTAATAGGACAGAGCATCTCCAGCTCTATTAGAGGACCACACGTCACTTGTTACGTAACCGACACGTAGTGGACGAGACACGACTAAAACTATTCATAAAGTTTATGGGGGCGAATAAAGGAAAAAAGTAAAACATCGTCTCTCTCTCTCTTCGCACTTGTCGTTTTTTTATGCCGGGTGAAACAGAACGACGCAGAATCGCCCCGAAATCAGTTTTTTCTTAATAACTCGATAAATCTACAAAATTAAAAAAACGCTTCTACAGACACTCGGTAACAGAATTTTGTATCGTGTGTTAAAATACTGAGTCCGCCGAATGCGCCGTTTCGCGAAACGAAGTAATACGCGTGAAAACTAGAGGCTTTTTTGTGATTCTTTGCTCTGTTTGCTCGTTCGTTTGCTCTACAACCGTGGTTCTTAACCTTTTAGTCTTAAGAGACCATTTGACAAAATATAATATTGTTATTATTATTATTATAATATTGTTATTATTATTATTATAATATTGTTATTATTGTTATTATAATATTGTTATTATTATTATATTATCTTCCAAGTTGCTATTATGTTGCATTTAAATACCTCCTTTTTTAATTTCATCAGATACCTGAGGCACATCGGCTATTGAAATGCTCTTAGGGACCACTGTTTAAAAACAAGTAACAAATGCTTTACGACCATAAAGAAGCGGTACACGGAGAAACAGAATTTCATGTATTTGATATGAGACAGTGGACATAAGAGATGTCGTGTTGTAAATGATCCTGGGAAAAAAGAGCTTTTATATTAAGAGAGTTGTTTTACAGAGTGAATACGTCAGTCCCGTCGTAAACCTTACATTATATTTCATCTACTTACTATCCAGTATCCACGTTGGCTATACAATGCGACTCACTGTTACAAGGTAAAAACAAAAACAATAAAAACAAACCTAAAGGTATTCTGATTAAACGATCTCTTTTTCAAAATTCGGTTAAACCTCAAGCTACTTCTGTACAAAATCTTTATAATTCTGAAGTCGATACCAGCTTACATGTCATCTAGGCCGACTTATCTTAATTTTTTGACTGATACTGACTTTAATATTCGTCAGTCACCACTTTTCTGAACCTGCTAATCGATTCACAAACGGCGGAGTAATAGTTGAACATACATAAAAAATATCTACAGCCGAACATATAACCTCCTCGTTTTTGGTAGACAGTTAAAAAGCGCGTACGTACATCTTGTGTGTTGAAAGGAGCTTGAATTAATTAAACGACCACGTGATAACAAACCACATTTTTTGTTTGTTTGTAGAGGTAAGAACTCGATTATTAGCGTGTATCGCAGAAGATTGAAAGCGGAGCAAAGGCATACGTCGGAGCGTGTCGGGTGTTAGGAAATGTTGAGGCGCGTCGGGTGTTAACATGTGTCGGAGCGTGTCGACAGGCGTGTCGAAGCGTCGAGTTTTGGCGTGAGTTAAGTTCGGTATTTGCGAGGAAGCCGCAAGTTAGTCGAGAGTTTCCCGTAACTAATTCACTAAAACTTCGTATTGCTAAGATATGAACCGCGAGCGGTGTGATGCATACGGTACTACAGAACGGAATTCCTGTGCGGAGCAGACTCGACACAGCACCGAGACCATATTATACAATCTATTTATAACTTTACTGTTACCAGCTATAAGCAAATAACAAAAAGCAGCTTTGGTCTTTCGTAGCCGTTCACAAATTTCACAACTCTGTGACAGAAAGCATCGAGACTAGTCAATTTCTTATTACTAGCTACACAGATCACTAGCTGTTGCCCGCGACTACGTCAGCGTGAAATTATATAAACTATCCAGTTTTTACAACAACAGGCGTTTGCTTAAAAATTAAGACAATTAATATTTAGCCTTCCTCGAAAATAATTTTTCCGTTGCGGCCCTACTGAGATTAGCGCATTCAAAATAACAAACTCTTCAGCTTTATATTATTAGTATAGAGGTATAGATTTATCAAATTATAATTATTATTTACTTAAAACACAGGTAAACTGGTTATCTCAAATAGAGTATACAAAATTAATACAATCCTAAACAGTTTCGGAGCGGTCGGGCTTTGGGTTAATAGCTGAGGTACTAATCGTATTATCGTAGTGGAGTGTATGAGGCCGGGCACGTCTCAGACCGCCTTAATTGTCCGACCACCGCACACACACCGCCTTCATCTGATTGTCCCCGATCGGGCCGCCGTGGATTATACCTCGTCATTGGTATCGATTGCGGTCGACACTCAGAGATTGATACATTCGATTATTTAATTAAATCTATGAATATACATTTCCACAGCGTTAAACTTCTAAATGTACTCTACTATAAATTAAAGGTTGACGTTATATAACTGAGTCCTGATCATAAAATAGCCGTCATTCTCAGTTGTAAAGTATTTGACTAATGTTTCACTCGACACGCTAATTAATGTGATATTCGGCGCGGGTCAGGAATGTCCGCCGGCCGGCGCCGCCGCCGGTGACTCCCGCATATTTAGCCGACAGCTGCCTCCACTCGTTGCAATTATCACGTCCCAGCGAGCGAGAAATTTCACAGATTTTCATATGCTTTTCCGGAACTCGATACGTCGAGGGCCGAGGTGAACTTTGTATGACTAAGTCGAGGTTGCCCCTTGACGATAGTCCTTAGCCGGTCCGCGCAAGCTAGCTTCGCGTCGTATGCACCTGGCGGGTCACATGTGTCATGTCGAATTAATCCCCGCCGGCAGATCCAATTATGCATGACAAATAGAGCCTCTTAGTGGATCAATAGTGCAGCATAAATAGGATGCGATGACCTGCAGATAATATCGTGACCGGCGTGTCGGAGCCGCCCCGCCCCGCGCACGCCGAGCTGCGAGGGGTCAGCGGTGACTGGACGGATTAGCGGCGGCCGGCCGCCACTAGCTCGTCGACAGTTGAAGGTTTCTATGACATTTGTTTCTCGCACCACGAGGAGCCCTCTACTCTCGGAGGGTCGGTCTCCGGGACGACGAAGCGAAGTTATTCATATAACGTAGATCCCGCATACTCGGCCGACTTAAAATATGCGGCCAAAGAGGTAAAGAATAAGCAGGCGGGCAATTATGAAATTAATTATTATTCACGAAAAACTTTCCAAGTCGAGAGTTGTGAATTTAAGCGTCCTCCTAAAACTCGCAATGAATATAATTTTGTAATTCGTTTCCGTCCGGCCTGAGCGCGCCCCACCTCATCCCGATCGTTCGCCGAAGTCACATCTAGCGAAGCGAGTATTCCAGGATCGGCGAGCTTGTGAGTAACCGAGCCCGCCGAACTAGAACTAAGTAAGTCAAAGAGCGAAGGACGCTTCCAGTGACGACGCCGCGGTGACATATCCTATTAGAACGCTATTAGCGAACCGATGGAGCCGATGAATATTTAAGGGGATATCTCCACACGCTGTCGACGCCGACGACGACGGAAAACAATATGGCCGACCCGCTCCCCTACCCTTACCATTAAAGGAAATATTAACCGAAATAATGTTCGGTGTGTTATTGCAGCGCGCTGAGTATTGACTCGGCCGCAAGTACCTCGTTACAGCGTCATTACGTGCAGATGCGACCGGGTAGTGTGTGTGTAGTGTGTACACAAACACGCGCCGGTGACGTCACTCGTATAACATCAATACTCTAAATTAAAATAGGTTTATTATGAAACAATAAAACGAAACGCCCGCAGTAACCGGCAGTTTGATTGCATTAGGAGCAGGAGCGATACGGAGACAGTAACAATTTTATTGTGAGGTTCGTCTATTCGAGGCTATGGCTTTTTAACGATATAAGTTTAAAAAGTTATCGTCGAAACTTTGAAAGTACCGCATATTATAAACAATTTTATTCCGTTTTTAGTAAATAAAAGATAAATTATAATATGTATGGTAAAAACAGACAGCGGAATTCAATATAAATATTGAATATTTATGACAGAAACAGGATTAAGTAACAGTGTTCGAGTAAAATAATAAACCTGATAAGACCGAAACCGACACTCTATCTCGGCTTTGATGTTTTTTGTTAGTTCGGATTACCCACTTAGTTTGACAAGCGTTACATCAAGAAACAAAACATGCCTTCGTAACAACAGTTGGAGAATAAAGCTTTGCGCACATTGTCCACGGGGTGTGCTGGGGCGCGTCGCATTTTTTATACAGAGAGCGGATTCAATCGTATTGCATTTGTGTTGCATTAACAAGTAACAAGTTCTTATCTTCTTCGATTTACTTTGGAAATGAAAAAGTATGTTAATGCTACCAATCAAAAAATCTAGTCATATTTCGATAAAAATTGATTTAAACGAAGAACGATAAAATTTTTATATCGACTTTTGGTAAGTATATATTAGTGATTAAGAATTTGATTAATATGCGGCTGATACATCTCTAACGGGTAGTGTAGAGCTAACCTCTGTAGCTCAGTTATAAGCGCGTTGGTAGCTTGAGCCGGGGGTCGCGGGTTCGAATCCCGCCGACGGAGCAAAAGTTTTTCAATTTAAGCCAGCTCAAGCAGGGTCTTGGATTTGTATGTGTGTATCATATAATAACAATCTTGAATATGTGTATAGTATAAAAACTTTATTGATGGCCCCTATCGTAAATGTTGTAGCACTGATGTTATACACAAAAAATACAGCTCTAGAGTTTATAAAAGTAACACATACACTGAGACACAGTATAGTTTAGAATACAATTTTTAATCAAAGATAAAATGAATATAAACGAATGTATTGAAAACTGGTCGATGCACACAACACTATTGTGAAGAAATGCGAACCGTACATTTTGCAGGAAGGAGTGTGTAAAGTTACAGACAGGAACACTTCAGCATTCTTAATATTATTTTAACAAGTCGGGACTCAATGTATTCATTGACAAGTACTTTTTACAAAACCTACGTATTTTAATTTCTACGTATTCTAAATTCGTATTTATTATAATCTACTCATAACTGTAAAAGGCCATTCGTAAATCAGATACAACGAGATTAACTTTCTTTGGGGTCAGCACCTGGTGATCCGTCACAAAGGTTCAAGCTATAAAGGACACCAGCTTTTTACATTTAATTTGACTGTATTTACTGTATTAGAGATGCGGATGTTATGTATACTTTTATTGTGCTGTGAGGAGAAATAACGATTTAATTTTTATTATTATTATTTAAATGTTTTTAATAAAATGCAACTTCCATTCGCGTATCAGTTATTCGATTACTTAATGTGGGTACGTGAAGGAGTAGGGGGTATAAACGGCTTAGGTATTAGTCGCCAGTAAGCTGCTGAATAAATTATAGCTATCGATTCCCCGCGACCTATAACTTCTGCTAATTATGAGGGAATGCCAATGTTTCAAGAACAGTGTCGGGTGTGAGTTTTTTTTTACATTCGATAGTGAACGCGTTTGCGTTTAATAAGATTTTTATATGGGATTTGTTCATGTGACCGTGAGAATCGCTAGGTGGCGCTGTACAAATCCCATATAAAATCCTATGTAAACGCGAAACGCGATCACGAGCGAATGTCAAATAAAATCTCGCACTCGGCACTCCGAGTGGCGAGTTTTTTTTCCACATTCGACTGTGACCGTGAGCATCACTAGGTGGCGCTATGCAAATCCGACATAAAATCTTAGAATACTAGCTGGTTATTCCAAGAACACTGTGCCGGAACTGGATTACATAAAAATAGCCGTTTAATTCAATAATTGAAATAATTACAAAAGCTAAAAATGTTATCCGTAAGCGAAAACATATGGCTTGCTTGTTATGAAAATAAAACCCGAAGGCCATAAACTTAACGTGTGTAGGGCGACCTCACTCGCTCAGTGCTTGAGCGCGTTGGTAGTTTATGCCGGAGGTCACGGGATCGAATTCCGCCTAAAAGTTTTTAAAGTTTCTTTGTCGTGGATTTGTTTTAAATATATAGTAACAGGAGTTCTTTGAGAACATAACACGGGGTCAGACTGGCGTGGGTTGGAACGTCCATTACTGTTATTACTATTAAATAATGACTTCAGTTAGTAATTGGTATGTAATCTATTTTAATTATTGTTATCAACATGGATCAACATCGCAATATGGATTATATTGGAGGCCAGATTGATTCATTGAAGTTACTTTGTTTGCTTTTTACTGCACATCCTGTAATGCTGGCGACATAATATTAGTTATTATTTGTTTACGTATATTTTTTCTGTAATATTTCTGTAAGTTCTGTGGTAGTAGTTACGTGTAGTAGTTTAATGAGTAGTCACAATATATTTTAGGATTACAGTCGTTTTACTTTTAGTGTTTCTTTGATGTCTGCACTAGACTGAGCTTGTCCTGCAGATCACCAAAACAATAGTATTAACAGTAAGAAACAAAAGATATGCGCTTATATATTTTCTCGTTAACAGTAGCTGACTGTGATGACATTTAACTGGTTCAATGCTTTCTACAACTCTACTAGTACAGTATGTTATTAGTAACAGATTGTAGGTACATTAAAAACTTTATTGAGCAGAACCCTTTTGTATAGCGAAACGGAGACCGGAGAAATACATCTGATAGACTCTAAAAAACGTTCGCATTTTTCCTTGACAATTTAAACAATACGCAACATGATATTAACAACAGTTTTTTCGTAGTATTTGTGGTGATATTTGTCTCTCGTGGTGACAGTCGTTTACCGGCGACGTGTAACTATTAGCCGCTCCCCTCCCCCTTACCCCACCCTCTCCTCGGTCAGGTGAGCGGTCATTTGTCAGCCGCCAGCTGGACGGGCTGTATCGCGGACCCTAATTACATCTGCACGCAACATAATATGTCACATATTCGCTGCGAGAGGTATTGGTGGGTTAATATTTTCCTGTTCAGTCCCCAGCCGGGGGTTAATTCTGACGCGGAAACTTTTACTTACAAGACGGATGAACATGTTTTGAGATGTCATATGTCTAACATCGTCGTCATCTGAGTTCATACATCAATTAAACATGTTTAAATATTATAGTCTGGAGCGATTATAACTTCACAGTAGGTTTATGTGTGAATGTAGTGTGGCTAATATAAGTTGAACCTAGTATTTATTTTTACTAGCAACATTATTCTAATGTATTCTTTTGTTTTTGGTTAAAATAGAACTACAATGTATTTCATGATTTTGATACTTTATCAAGTTTATGACCTTGTGATATTTTAATTAAGTCATGACATGTGTTATTTATTGAAATAAATGATACCTTTTTAAAAGATTTATGAATATACCACATTATAAGATATGAGAAATACAGTGATGATTCCCTGACATGATGAGGGTCGGTAATCCGCTGTAACGCGAGTGTTCCGCGCCGATTGTGCTGAGACCGCGCCGCGACTACTGGCCCCGAACACATAAACTGTTGTTGTGTTAATCCTGTTGTCGCATTTATAGACACACTAAACGGTTCAGACGGATTGCTTAAAATAAGTGGGCAAATTTCCCAAATCGACTTTTTACTCGGCTTTTATTATTTTTACTAGAAAAAAAATGTTATAAACGGTTTTTAATTTTTGGCACCTTGTCGCCGAATATTAGGATCAATTAACTTTAAACTTGATATTGGATTACATTTTTATCTTAATATAGTCGAGCTAGTATGTGAATCTTTACAATTTATTAATGTTACTGCATTAAGGACTGTAGTTAAGTTTTAAAGACACAATTTGGTTCTGTCGTCGAGAGTTCTCTCATTTTGGTGTCTTATAAGACACGTTACATATAAAATATATATTTGATTCCTAAAGGATAGAAAATACGTTACCCATCATTTAGTCACAAGTCATAAGCTAACTTACTCACACCTCAAACTAAGTTCAATGAAAAAAAATGTCCACCAAACCACCAAAATTAGAAAAAAATGGTAGTTGTTGAAATTTACGCAACTCAATAAGAATTTTATGAAAATATAACTACAAAATTTCATATAAGTCGGCTTTTGAGTAACTAAATATTTAGCTCAAAAATATTCGTACTTATTTTGAATAAAAAGATTTTGATTTGATTTGATTTGATTTGATTCGAAAATTGGAATATCATTTATGTAGTAGTTTCATAACGTAACGAGCGCACACAAATTAACAGCTGGAAATTCTACAGACGCGCAGACTGCACGCCGAGCTGCACCTGAGTGTCGGTTTATTCAAATTAAAAAGTATTAACAAGATTTCGTCACCTGATTGCCGCATATGGTTTGTTAGATCTCACGTTGTTAAGTCGGTATTTGCTGACACGTACAGGTAACATTTTGTCGGCAGATCTGGTATTTTGAACCTTAGTATTATGGTGATAGAGCCTACACAGTGCATTGGAATAGCACAGGTGAGGGGAGGCCCTGGAGCGCGCCGCATAATTGCCCACACATAAATTAAATCTACCCGAGGAGAGCTATCATTTTATTTACATTATTAAATTAATGTTTGACGGAGACTACTCGTCTTATTTAATCAAGCGAGCTTCATATTACACGAAAAAATAATTCGGTAACATCGAGGAAATCATAATCTCATCTTCGTCTTGTAAAAAGTGTCGTATCAAAAATTAGAAAGCCGTTTTCATTTTATGATTTAATTTATTTAATGTACATGAAAAAATATTATCATTAAATCCCCTATGCTTTAAAAATGATAAAGTCAACTTCAATTTAAGAAAATTTTAAACTACCACTCTGGGTGCCCAACGTCGAAACCGCTACTAAGATTTTAGAATTTTTAAATCTTACAGCTCGGTGATAAAATACCGTGGCGGCGTTAAGCGCCGGGCATTGTTTCGGGGCATTGTTGGCAGCCCTCAGCACGAGAGGCGCTCTGTGTTCGGCCCCAAAAAGAAACTAGAACACGCTACTTAGTCCGTGCGCCTGTTACTACGATACGATAGTGACTTTCATTATGATGTTGTGAATATTATTTTATGATATTGGTAATAAGGAAAAACGTCGCTGAAATTACCCGGAATTGGAATTTAAAAAAATAATACTCATTATACCAAGAAAGTATAGAGTGACTCTCAAAACATAACGAAATAACAAATTTCAATACTGTTAAATTAGAGTATCGTAATAAAAAAATCCTTGTGCCTGCGGCTTCGCTCGCTTAGAAATACGAATATTCTTATAAGGAAATATCATGTTTTATACGACCAAAAGTAGCCTAGTTAATACTTTTTCTCTGTCATTTCAAATAAGTCAAAAACTAAATCAACAGGTAATGCTTCGTTTGGACTAGACAGAAGTATAAACAAAATATTAACAAACTCCCATTTGTAATATTAGTGTTATGTTGGATATAAAATAAACCTTTTAAAAGTTTTTATTAGATACAAAATTATTTAAAACTTAAAGCGATCGACTAGATAATAAATCGAAAGGACTAAATACTGTGTACTGGAGAGATCGCCGCGAGCTGCGGATTGCGTGCAACAGAGCTTTAAAACTTGTTGAGAGTTTAAATCCGCTAATAACGCTCATTATAAGTTACCCGGTAATAAGCGGCGAGGCGATACCGGCCCTCCACCAGTATCACCAACATGAGATAGCTCCATCGCTCTAATGATGACAAACATTATCACATTACTTGATTTTGTGGAAAAAAAATGTGTGAACCAGCAATTTGCGGGGGTGATTTATGAATCACCTTTCCATGTAAATCAAAATATCCATTTCATATTAATAGACAGTATATAGCTAAACATAGGTAAACTGTTTCGAGGTACCCAATTAATGACTACCTTAATTTCAATCCCTCCAAAAAAGATGACTGATGGGAGCAAGAAATCACTTTGCACGTATTCAGGTCGGCGAGCGCCGGGCTCCTCGTATTAGCTAGCTATTAGTCGTCCTCTATTGTCCCGGCCGCGGCGCCGACAGTTTCAGTTTGATCGTCGCAAAGTGCTGACAGGTCAATTTAAAGTTGGTGTCTGATCTTCCATCGCCATCAATCACGGGCCACGATCAATCGGCGGGGGAGGGGGGAGGGGAGACCTTTGACTCGCCTTATCTGCGGGAAGTTGCGCAAACAAAACGATTACCGCCTGATTGGCTGATCGTAATTAACGCTCAAACTAGAGTGCTAGGCCTCAACAAAGGAGTCGGTACACTTTTCGAGTTATCTTTTCGTTCAGAAAAGCTATCGACTTCTTTTACGATAAAAACTTTCGGGAGCGAAGGAGAATTGCGTGTCAGTCATTCGGTACGTGCAAAGTACGATCGTTAAAAAGTGATTGCGAAAAGTTATATGACAGCCGACACACCGCGGCGCTTAAAAAACAAATGTAAAATTGTTAATGAAGCTGTCGAAACGGCCGGAGTGAAACATTACCGGCATTAGTACCGTTCGAAACTTCGTTACATACAACAAGTTAAATATGTTACTCGACTTGTTCATTATTACTCGCTTATGCGTCTCGTGTGTATCGACGTGACGCATGCGGGCTCTGCTAAAACGACTAAACGAATTTCATAATGACATGAGCTTTAGCCACCGTAGCCATCCTCAAAAGTGCTTTACGTCTTTATGCCCGAGATGCACGAGTCTAGTTTTTTAAGCCAGGAATTTACTTAGAACTCTAGCTTGCTTTGTCGACACGAAGCCAGAAATACTAGCTTGCTAGCTCACTGACACTAGCTTGCTATCCTGGCTTGTAAAACTGGCCTCGTCCATCCCGGACATAATCCTCTTTAAACGCCACGCTTTCGATGCTTGTTCGGTATAATTTATTATTATTATTAAGAGTTATCTCCGACTAAGTTGCACCGTTGTCATACAAAGGTATAAAACAATTTATTATCATTTTGTAACGTCGCTTGTTACATGACGTTAAACATTGTTACGGACATTTGGTGAGTTTTTAGGTGGCTCTAATGAGTTTCGCGCGTCACGTAATAGATGAGTCCGTGAGAGAGGGGGGAGGGGAAGAGAGGTAATGAGGAAACTTGTTGCGGGAGAGATGTCTGGAACTGTCGTGACATATGTTTGAGTTGTACTTGTTGCACTTGGGAAGTGCCGACGGATCTTCGACTGTCAACTACCATAAAGACATTGAGTCAATACAATTTGTTGCAACTTGCAAGTTAATATTTGAATGTTCCTTAATATTAAACCCAGTACTTGAATAACCTGACTCTATAAGCAGCTAAGAAACTAGCATTTTACATTTAAACGATGCAGTGGCAAGTGAACAAAAATGTCTGTAATAAATACGTATAAAGTAAATAAATATACTCCTTTTTTGTATGCTCACTTGCTCAGCTCGTGTAAATAAATCAGCTCGTACAACCCCTCCGACTATTTCTGACCGCAGCTATTTGCGAACAGCGTGTATTTACATTTTTAATAAAAAGTTTTGTATGAGATTAAAAATGGTGTGTTTGAGCGCAGTATTTACATTACAACGGGTTTACGGTCGCCGCCCACCGCCCGTGCCGCACCGCACACCGCCCGTGCCGCACCGCACACCGCCCGTGCCGCACCGCACACCGCCCGCCGGTCGTCCACTGTGTTACGACCAGCGACGTAACGTTATCTAATTATCATATTCCATAAATAAATCAATTATGCAAGACATATGAAGGGAATTGTCCTCTATTCGTACTTTAAAACATTAGAAACCACGTATTTTTTATTAGAATAAAATATTATAATAATAATGATAAAATCAACTATAATTTAAAATCTATCCTACAAACAAAATATTTCTAAGCGAAGTGGTTTTTTTCACTTACTTTTCGTAAGTGAACAAACTGTTCTTCAGAACGGATAAAGTAGGCTGACTGCTGCTAATAATATCCGGGGTTAAAGGTCAATCATATTAACGCTTTTAATAATATCATTTCGTTCCCTTCACTTGGCGCACTTTAGCTCCCGGCCATCGGGGACCGGCGACTGGCGACATGCGACCGTATACCGACAGCTGGCAAACGGTGAATGGCGACCGGCAACCGGCGACAAGCAACCGGCGACAAGCAACCGGCGACAAGCAACCGGCGACATGCCGGTCGTCGTGTGTCGCGTTTAGTAGTTAATGAGTATTCGACCCGACATGTCGACATTACTATTTTTATTTTTTTTATATGTATATTTAAAAAAATCAAGTAGAAATGAATTAGAATATATATTTCATTAGCAGCTCCGACAAGCGTAGAAGTTGAAGTAGAAGTAGAAGTTGAGCAAATATACCGGCGGTGTAGTGTAATATATACCGGCGGTGTAGTGTAATAGCGCGCGACGGTTTAAAAACGTTAGCAAATATTTTTTCCATTTGACGGCGGCGCGCGAAATGAGCGCCTAATGAGAGCGAGATGAAATCGTTACTTATAATATTACCGCCCGACCTGGAGCGGCAAACGGTCCATAAACTCGAGTATTTTCTCGGCTTTTAAGTATCACGTCGATAAGAAATCTCTTTCGAGTTATTTAAATCGGCCGCGATAAGACTTAAAAAGCGTCGACTTTTAAAATTTTAACGTTTTAATAAAGTTCAAAGGGTAAACATTCGTCACTTCTATCATCAGGAATATCGTGCAATATGAAGAAAGAGATCTAGATCCAGAAAAACAGTAAAGAGGCGGAGACTACAAAGTTAATTAGCTCGCGGCGAGGGAGACAAATCGTCGAACACAATATGTCGCCGCCCGGGGTATGGGACCGCGTCGCGTCACGTCACGGCGGCCGGCGCGACACGGCTCCCGTCACGTCCGTCACGCAAGTTAGACACGCTTCGACACTTTTTATTGAACTCTCCGAGCTCGACGTGACACAAATTCCGACAAGTTGGAGCGTTGCAAACTTTATATGTGAAAGTTTGAGTTCCCAAGTTCGGCATTCCCGAGCTTCTCACTTTTTAGTGCATCGAGTTTATCGAGCGAGTTTCTTACTCGTGCGAATGATTGCCACTGTAAGCGAAAATTGTATTTCGCTTATCTTTTTGTTGTTACATTAGGGAATAAAAAATTGTGCGCTTAAATGTACATCATAAATGTGTCCTGGATTGAAAAACTGTATTTACAGTAAAAAGTGCAACGTATGAGTCAGCGGCACACGCGGGCGCTGTGTGGTGTGTGCGGGGCGCGCGCGGCGCGGCGTTATGTGCGGGCACGTACCGTCTGTTTGTCAAACCCGCGCCGCGTCGCCGTTACACAACGATCACAAACAAACTACATCGTCTCTCTCGTCTGGACCGAGCACACAAATTGCATGCATTTATACAAATTGAATCATGTAAACATTCAATATTTGTGTTGTATATTTATAATACTCGTGTTTATATTTGAAAATGTTCATTTAGTGTATTACTTTTTCGAGTACACTATTACCATCCGTTCAGAAGTGTAAAACTGGATGGTAACAAGTATTTCATGTGCTAGTAACTCGATGTGGTAAACTCTATCGTTTGTCGGCTACACGTGCTCGAAATAAACGAGAAACCTACGAGTATGGGAGTGAGCAAACTTTGCCGCGCCGCAGCGTGCCGGACCTCAGCGGAAAATACCGCCTCGATGATCATGTACCCCGCCAAGGTGCGCGTATCGCACACCTTGACGGAGCGTGTCGAGCCTCGGCGAGGCGGATTTTTGCGTGGCGGATAACATAATAAAGATAGTCTATGTAATCATTTAATTTCAGTTTTAAACACTTAAAATATATTACTTAATAAAAGAAAATGTATGGTAGAAGCTAAAACACAGTTTAGTAGAATTTAGTAGGAATAGTAGAATACCATGCCCGTCAACAGTTTGCTATAGCGCAATTAGCTCCAGCCCGCCGCGACACAGGCCGGCACGCTCCGTCAAAGTGTGCGCATACCTTTATAACGTAATAAACGCAAGAAATCTGTGCGAGACGCAAGTAATGTAATAATCCGATATTTCGGGTTGAGTACATTAGCGCGAAGCCGCTCGACCGCGTATTACCCCTCTTAACGTCTTCACACTGGGAACCTTTATTATTCTATTCATCACAGTAGAAACAAAGTATGTATATATGCAAATACATAAAACTTGAAGGTTTTGACTGACTGATATAGTGACGAGTCACAGTCCATATCACTGGATGGATCTCTATTATGACGTAGGCACCTAGTAAATTTTTTTGATATAATAGGAGATGAAACTTTGTATGAAAATACTTTTTTACGCGAGCGAAACCCCGAGTAAAAGCTATGTCAAAATAAAAAATATAAAATTCTGCTCAAAGCTTAAGTAAAAAAAATAGCAGACGGAGCTATGATGAAAACTGCAAAAGAATCACAACACTTTTTGCGCCGGAAAGTTTGCGATCTTTTTTACACGAAGAGGGGGAATTTCTATAAAAATAAAGAATGATAAAAGCTTTGTGTTCTGTTTGCGTTCGCTCCGTGGAGATAAGACGCCGAAAATGAACCCGTTAGATGTCAGCGCGTGACTCGCGATAAACCGAACATCGCCGACTTACAACTCAATAAAAACTTCGCTAACGATATTATTTCGAAACATTTTTATATAATCATAAATTCACTTTGCGCCGCCTCGCACGAGAGCCGAATACAGAAACTTCGACGTCAATAGCGGGTTAATAGCGGCAAGGACCTACGTCCTTCTCGTCCTAATATATTATTATAATCATGTAACATCAACAATGACGGGTGTTTTGTTCACACATAATCGAATTATCTTATAAGATTGGTTAAATATTTTTTTATGAAGACGATAGTACTTTCCTTTGTGTGAATGTTTTTTATTACGTACTAGACGATGCCCGCCATTCCGTTACGCCAAAATTAGTTTATCGCGGGAATCGTACAATTTTCAGGGATAAAAAGTATCCTCTGTCCTTCGTCGACTCAAACACACCATTATAAATTGTAACAAAATAGGTTCAGCCGGTTGTGGTGTGCAGGAGTAGCAGGCAGATAGACAGATAAACAGATAGAGAGACAGATAGACAGACGGACAGACAGACAGATAGTATAAATTAGGTCGAATGTAAATTAACATTAATGAAAAACATCTTTTCATGCACATTTTCGATTTTACATATTTATAACAAATATACGACCGGTTTCGACAAAGTCATAATCAGGTGTGAAAATGACTGTCGAAAAAGTGTGTTTCGTTAAGGTTGAACATTAATTTCAACCATGAAGCAACAGTACAATCAATTACATATACGAATGTAAATTACTCATGTCACATAGACTAAGAATTAATGAGATACGTAATTGAACGTATTTACAATACGAAAAGCATAACATATACCGATCCTAAGAAAGACAAATCATAATTCTTGAAAGCGCGGTGTAGATTCGGTGGTAAGGCGAGCTGCGAGCTCGGGCTCGTCTTACATCAAAGAACTCGTGAATAATAAGCGCATGCTACGTGATATATGCTCGTAAGTGATTCGACGTAAGTACGGTCGGGTTGCGCGGGTTGCCAACGTCTTAATAAAGTTATATTAGTATATTTAGTTTGCCCGGCGATGTCACATCCACCGGCATAAAATACACAAATCAAATTAAATCAAATCAAACTACTCAAGTACGTTTATATTTTACTAGCCGGCAGCTTTACTCGCATGGAATTTTAAATCTCTTGAAAAATCTTGTAATTTTCCTTTGGGAGAATGATGTTTTTCTAAGACCAAAAGTAGCCTACGTTACTCTATTGATTACTTAGTTAGGCCGTGAAGGAAGAACAAACAAACAAAAAAATTCATTTTCGCATTTATAATATTAATATTTCATACTATATGAATATTTGTACCATTTAAAATTTTTGATATCAATGTAGACCTACACTATACTCGTTAAACATTATTTTTCGTACGAGAAATTTTGCGAAAAAGCATCGGCTTTGAAGCGACATTCATAGGTTGGTTACAATAGGATACGAAAATATTGTTAACTGTATAAAGCCTACTATAAATGAGTCTATTATACAGGTGGTGTGTGCGCTCGTAATCGTCAGCAGCGCGGTGCGGCGGTATCCGGACTGCGGCGACGGCGGCACGCGCGCCCTCACAAACATTACACCACTTTACATTTAAATATCGAATGTTTACGTCATCGACCTGTGGCTTTACCGTCACTTTACCGACAGTATTTGTCGATACTCGATAGCGACTACATAAATGTTCAGTATGGCAAAATTTTACAGCCTCTCCAGCGGTCACTCGTGGAACTGAAATTGCCATACTAAAAATTAACCTACCTTGTATCGAATATCGACAAATTGTACTCGCTTCAAACTCATAGTAGAACTACAGCTTAAAATCAAATCTTAATTCGAAGTTGTATTAGTAACGGTTCATTGACCTGGAAACCCATACATGGTTTACAGCGTCTCTACAAAACCAACAAATACATTAGTGTTATCGGTCTCATGGTGAACCATCTTATTCGAGTCATCGAGCAAACGATGAGACTGACAAATGTTGTGAAGTGCAGATTTTTTTTGAAAATACAAGATTGGAACGATAGTTCGACCTTTGTGTTAAGGTACTATTGTGAATAAATTAAACGTTTGCCAGAAAATGTGTCTTCTATACAAAACGTGATTGACAATCGCGGTTTGTTTAGAAATTTGACAGAAAATTAATGAATCATACCGCCAATCTTGAGCGAATGCATAATGCTGCAAAAGAATATTAATAGAAACGATACAAACGGAATTAATTTGTTATGTAGACCGTTGATGTATAAGATAAAATAGAGATATTTAATATAAGATTAGTAGGCAGAGTAATGGTGGACGGCGCGGCTCGTTAGCGCTCGCCTCAGACCGACGTACCCGACTTTAGCAGATGAAAAATGTTAAATATTAAGATGATAAACTGCCGGGAGTTTTGTTTTTGCATCGAAGTGTCGAAGCGCGGCCTGCGGGGACGAGCAAGGGGGTGAGAGGGGAGGGAGTGGAGAGACTGAGAAAATTAAAATGTTCAATTTTAAAAGTCTCCGCCACGAAGGTCACCACTTCCGGAGATGAGGGAAAATGAGGAAAATATTACAGCCCGGAGACGCGGGGGGGATTACACGAGTATTTAGTGTATCGGTGTAAATTACTGTCTGGGACGACAGATTACAGCTTTTGAGCCGAAAATTAAATTTCGGGATCATTGATTTGAATGACCATTTACAGTTTTCAAAAGCTAGCAAAAAACCTTTTTCTTTTATATCTATGGACGCTAAGTAAGTACCTGAAGGACTTGTGTCACAGCTACCAGACAACGGAAATATACTGAATACTTTTATGCTAGTTTATAGCATAAACTTATTACATAATACACATATTTAATACAAATCCAAGACCCAGGAATATTGAAAAACTTTTTGTTCCGTCGGCGGGAATCGAACCCGCGACCTCCGGCTTAATCTACCAAGGTGCTTACCAACTGAGCTACAGAGGTTATCAAAAGATTAGCATAGGTGTAAAAGAGAAGAAAAATTAAGAAAAGTTTCGAATTGGTTTGTTTTTATAGTTTTATTTAAATAAGACAAAATTAGGTTTTAATGTATTACCTAGATTCTACACTACTCCTACTTTAGTAATACTCTGACAAATGAAGAAGTCGATGTCAGGGGTTAGGGGTTAGGTTAGGTTAGGTTAGTAGTACCGTCCTGTGTGGTCCGGTTTACGGCGCGCGGCGAAGGTGACGCGCGCTTTCTATAGACTCGTGATTGAAAAAATCTAGAAAGGCCCTGGGGGTTACCTTTACGACCTTAGACTTTATAGACAATCACTTTATGACCCTTAGAGTGTTTTTAGTTAAAATCTTATAGTTCTTCTCGCCGCGTAAGTTCCTGAAACGGTGATAGGCATCGTAGTCTCGACGTTCAGAAAGTATACTTAAGTACATATTTTGAATAATAAGATTTTGATTAGATTTTGAATGAGTCAAATTACTGAGTTGGTTTCGATCGCCGCAAAACAAATCCATTGTTCGAAATACTTCGAAAAAAATAATATTTATAATAAGTACTTTTCTTATAGATAAGTATTGAAATAAGTATTTAAGAATAGTTTACAATCTGCTCGAATAGTAAACTCTGTATTGGACATCAAATGAACTCGAAAAGTTGTTTAGATTGAGATGTTTAAAGTAGTTTGAAGCCGGCTCGAGTCGCTGAGAACTCGATACTAACAGTTGAAGTGCTAATTGTTAAAAGTTGTGTCAAGTGCGTCGGGTCACCTTACACACGACCATACTGTATTGTAACACGATCGAGTGCCTTTCGACCCGGCGGGGGTGTGACCCCTCAGACCCCGGTCGCGAGGGGGGGGGGGAACCCCAGGTGTCTCGCCTAATGTTAATTAAAAATAGCGGGTAATTATTTGCGGCTTCACGCTCGGGTTACCGACTGACGCGGGCCGCTCAATTTATTATTCGATATCATTTTACTTCGTTTCACATTAAAATGCTGATCTCCCGAGACGTTTCGCAAATAATTATTTTTGAATTACTCAACGATGGAGACCCCGAACCTACCGAGAGGCCTCAAACTGGAGATATTGGAGATTTGCGGCGCGGTGGCGAGAGAGGTTCACTCTAACACATACATTTTTATTGAAATGAATTGGAAGTGTCAGCCTCTCAGTTTTCGCTGCCTCGCAGATCGCTGAGACCAGAATGTAGGGGCCTGAAGCTTTCGTGGCGTGGTGTAGTGGGCCTACGCACCGCGTAGCTCAGCGTAGCAGGTCTACGCTGTAGGGTTACTTTGCGTAGCAAATCTACGCACCGCGTAACTTAGCGTAGCACGTCTACATTGTAGGGTAACTCGGCGTAGAGGGTCTACGCACCGCGTAGCACGTCTACGACACTACGTAGGGCGCCGTGCATACTGTGTCGGTGTATTTGAGCGTGGCGGTGGGCGCAGTATTATATATTTGCTTTCAATTTGCCGTCGACGTAATGGCGACGAAGCCCCGCAAAATATTACGACTCAAATTAAACGAAAATAATGTTTTATATTTTGTGTGCGACTTTCTTACCGCGTACTTTTTCACCTTGTACTTTTTTAATAGCTTCGGTTGACCCGCGGTGATCATTTTATATTATTATCTGTTTCTACTGAGTGTGTTTACCAAAAGTGTGTTTTTTTAATCAGAAAAAAGGGAATCTCTTTCTCTTGTGAATTGTCGAAGATATAAAAAGCGACGTGGTGTATAAATTACAATGTAATTTGACATCTCCATTGTATTTGAGCCCAAATTCAATTTGTTAGTATTTTTTCTTATTTCAAATGGAATACAAACGTTTTTTGATATCTTCACTGGGCTTTAAATTAAATCGATCCTATAACAAGGGAAAATATTTTATGTTATTTAATTTTGTAGGTTTTTATTTTGGATGTAGTAAATGCTACAATAAATTGTTCAAGTTTATACATATTGTTAATGCATTACAATTTACCAACGCACGGTGTTATTTATTTGAATTCGATAAAATCTCTTCCTAAACTAAAATCTGCCCAACAGCTGTAAAACTACTCCCACCCCCACACAAAACAAGTGATATTACAACCGTAACTCATTCACTTTAAATCACAACACCATCGGTGAAATGCTCCTTCCCCCTATCCCCCTCTCCCCTCCCCCTCATCGTTCACCATGAATCTATTTCGATATGAACAAACACACTCGCGTAACGAATCGCTCGCACAAATATTGTACATCCATCAGACAAACAGCGGTATCTATTACACGCGACAAACGCGGGGGGGGGAGACACTCCATCACCATCGTGACAGCCGCTTGATCCTCCACCGCCGACCGGCGTCGACCACTGACGACAACTGCCGACCACCGCCGACCACTGCTCACAACTTCGAGGACGTCGGGCGGGTGGAATAATACGTTACATACGACGAGGAAAATTGTTTATGGATGTAATTCGTAAGATACTTATCTTCATGTTATTCTATCGTTCTATCGGTTTGATTGATTTCCCGGATTATTGGTCGGTACTTATAGAGGAGGGGGGAGGTTGTGTTTTATTTTTATGAGACGAGAAAACCGAAGGAAGCGGCATATCGAATGTAAATTCATACGATCTGTTCATTGAGATGCGTAACAAACGGTAATGAATAATAATTTTTAGCTTCATAAATGAGTCAAAGTTGAAAAATATCCGAGAACGGAAACCACTTTGAGCGAAATTGAAAATTTAAATCACGTCACAGCGCGGCGGCCGGCGGCTTACAATTTGTCGGCAAATGATGGAACGTAAATATTAACAGATCTTACGAGATTGTACGCCGGCGACGACGTGGCGTGGCGTGGCGTGGCGTGTTGCTATATGTCGCGCGGCATAACGTGTGGTCGGCGAATCACGGCGTAGACTGTATCGTGTACTCCTTCCGAAGTTCGTATTCTGACGTGGCAACATGTTTGCTTTTTTATCGGCTCGGCGCCGAAACCATCAACGCTACAATGTCAATATTTATCATCTATTTCCGTTTTGCTTCGAATTAGTTTTGTAAATTGTTTGGGCGCGTAACACGCACACGAGCTGTGTATTATCACAGAACACATAATAGTATAGTATTATGTGAAGCACACAGGCCGCGTGTGCCCGCGGCGTGCGGCGGCGGCGGGTTGTCACAATACTCGAAGCTATTTTACAGTCGGAGTACTGAGCTTCTAATTATACGGCGAGTGGGCGCTCTGTTGGCAGAATTAACACTCCACATGAGCGCGACAATACATGCCGAGCTAATAAACATGCCGATAGGATGCGATCAAACGGTCACATTATAAACTGCCGGCGAGGAAAAAAACGAGAGTAAAACCTTTGTAACGTGTAATAAACGACGTCTTCATTTCTTCTTTGAGCTTCGTCGGTAATATCGTTGATCGGCGATGCTCAGCGCCGGGAGGGCTAGGGTGGACGGGGAGGGGAAGGGGCAAACACTGCTTTATTAGCCGACTCGTGCTCGCCAAATACGAGATCGAATGATATTACGATATAGTCAATAAGTTCCTACTTTTATTGTTCCTATATTATTGGGAAAAACGTTCGCTCGCTTCTGCAACACTCGCATGATTTTGACAATTACAGTATTAGTGAATATAATTATTTAATCTAATCGAACACTTGTACTAGTGAATGATTCTTCCACGTATTATGTGCTTATATCAAATATATAATATTATAATATATAATATTGAGTGGAAGAATATAATATTCACGTTAGAACTTCTTATGTTAAGTTCTTATTAAAAACTGACATATATACGAAATATTAAGGACCGCAAAAATCTTATCAATCATTTTGTTAATTTGTCAGTCTGTACGGCCGTACGCGAGTCCTTTAGATGTCCAATACATCTAAAAGACGCGCGTACAACCGCAGATGTTGGGTGCTAGATGTAATGGATTTCTGTTATCAAACAATAATAGGATTACATGGTATAACAACTATTTAAGTAAAATATTTCATTTTAACACCAACTTGAAATGACTAATGTTATTGTGTCTATTTTATTCGTCGAATTACGAATATCGATTCGGAGCTTTGAAATAACTTTGAATCGGCGCGAGGCTTACAAAGAAAATGATTTAACAACTTTATAAAGTTACAATAATTTGTACTGAGGCATTCGTTTCATTGTGTTTGTTGTCGGGGGCCGGCGCGGGGCAGAGCCTTCTGATGCGGCGCCGCTTGTGACTTATAAAAGGTTTAAGTGCTATTCACTCAAATGAATAAGTATTCGTTATTATTGTAATAAATTAGTTTGGAGCCATATAAATATAATTTGAAATCTAATACTAAGGAATGTTTAAAATATTTGTGGGTCTTAGTATCATAAACATAATCATTGAATATATATTGCGTTCGTTTGCCCCCTAAATATTATGATTTTCTTAAAATATTTAGGAGGCAAACGAGCAGACGAGAGGCAAACGGGATATTGGAAAGCGACTGCCGTCGCCCATGGATACTTGTAACATCCGAATATTCGCAAGTGCCTTGCCGGTCTTTATGAGGGAATAGGGAATGGGAATAGGGGTATTTGGGAAGTTGGGCCACCGGTAAACTTACTCACTGAACGAAACACAGCACAACGCCGTTTCACGTCAGTTTTTTGTGAGGCCGTGGTATGACTCCGGTCGAACCGGCCCATTCGTGCCGAAGCATGGCACTCACAGGGCAAATAATTTTCTTAGTATAGGTCTGTAGTGTATTTATACGCCCTAATGTGTTATATCGATGGTTACGAATAAGTTCAGATGAATGAGTACGTTTCGGTTAATTCGCGCATTGTCTGTGTCCAAGCGAGCAGCAGGTAGCGGAGGGCGGGGAGCGGGTAGCGGGGGTGGGGAACGGGTTTCAAGGTACTACGGGCTCATCCCGCGCTCCGCCAACCGAGCACCGTACACGGTTTAACAGGAGGCCTGCGGGTGCGGATTGTCATCACATGTCATGTTCCCACATATTCTACTACATTATCATCATTAATCTATTGCTGCTGTAGGGATATATAGATTTTTTAAATAAATTTTTAGAAAGTAAAGCTACAGTAACAAAGTTCACCTACAAGTTGTTACAACTCCCATAGGGAAAAAAACATTTTTACGCACGCGAAGTCTAAAATCTGGCAGTGCATTATTTTTTTTATGTTCATCGTATCGTATAATAAATGTAAAGAAATAGATAATCCCAAGAATTTGCTCCCAACACCATATATTTCGGAGTGTTTATAGACATTACGATAACTTAGTAGATCAATCGAGTGTTATTGCCTTAAATAAATCTTGAATATCAAGATGATGATGATGATGATGAATGCAATTAGTCGACATTTTTGCAATATTTCGCTTAACAACTTCGTCATTTTATATACGAGTAGATTCTAGAATACTAGGAGCGGTATGAAATTTTACATTGACACGAAACAAAAACGACAACGCTGCGCCCCCGCCGCCCGCTAAGTGGCAGGCACTTAGGCGACACCGCGAGGTTCTGTTTCCCAACACAAAAATAGCATTTCGTCGTCATTAGTATTACTTAAATTTTAAATTGCCGAAGACCTAACCTCGCGCAAACCGCGTCCGGTAAGTGTAAGTAATTTCGGACACCTCTTGTTTTTAATAATAATTAATTTAGTCGTTTTGTATGCTTCTTGTCTATTGCATATATCAGATGATGCAACTTTTTTATGATATTACACCTTGGTCCCAGTAGACTATTTGTACAGCAGTGCTGCTTATGCTTAGCTGGGGTCAATTTTGGCATCTCGTAATACAATGTTCGATCTTTATATTTCGCTCATTTGTAATATTGTTTTGTGTGATGTACAAAATAAATGTCTTTTCTATTCTATTCTATGCTGTTTTGTCGTTTAAATTCTAACAATACGTAAGTCACATTTTGGGTATTTAGTCATTTTGATGACGCTTTGCAGAAAATAGGAAAACGCATCGTTTAAGTTAATCACTAACACGTGTATGCTAACAAAAACTTGTATAATTTTTTAATTGTAAAATCTTATTTGTATGATGATCTATACAAAATTCAATTAATTGTTTTTCTCTCCTGAAAAGTTGCCAATTTTGAAAAACGTGGTGTTAGAACTTCAACGACGGTTTCAATTCGCCCACCTTCGGAATTCCATTTTATTACTCTCGTTTATTTTGAGACGGCAAGAATTTAGCAGAGATTCAAGCCTTCATCCATACATCAACGTTCCGAGTTTGAACTTGTCTGTCGCGACAGGGGACGGACGAGGGTCACATAGTTCAAGCTGGACGGAAGTGCGGGGCGAGTGTCGTGTCCCCGTACAGGTACACAATGCCCCGCCGACCCGCGCCGACACAATTGCCCATAACCTTCCTCTCTACCCCCTCCCCGCACCCTCCCTGGAGAGACCGGCCAACGTAGAACCGATACACTTGTACTTTATTTATTTCCCTTTAAATAACGTCCCGAAAGTAATTACAGGGGGATCCCTCATGAAAACTAAATAGCTTAAAGGATTCCATTTCGTTACCGAAGATTCTCCGCGGGCCCGATTACTATTTTTACGATAACTTTCGTCGGCGGGAGTTCACTGAATAATTTCGTCCCTCTGCGGCGGATTCCCTTTCATCTTTTAGTTTTATGCTCTTAATTTGTATCGGATATTATAAAAAAGTTTTGTCGAAGTGCCCTTTGTGTCGGCCAGTCCCGGGAGAATCGACGAGTCTAGGTCAATAATTTAATCGAAAATACACTGTAGTCGCATTTCTTTGTTAAAACACATCGGAAGAGGCCTTTTACCAGCCAGGCATGATTTTTTTTATAACATAAAGGGTAAACGAGCAACCGAGTTAGCTAATGGAAAGCAACCATAGTTGCCAATAGTCGCAATATCAGGTGGGTTAAGGCCTGAAGGCCGTTTATCTTAAAAAGCCTTCCGTATTGATCCGAAAATACTGCTGGCGATAGTTCATTCCAGAGTTTTACTGTGCGAGGCAGAAGGTTGCGCGAAAAAAGCCCACTGTGATAGAGACTACTATCAAGATAATGTGTTTGGTGAAGCTTTTGCGTAGGACGATGGCGAAAAGTAGCAGGTGGAATGATTCCGAACATTTTCTCAGAGCACTTGCTGTGATATAGTCTACAAAGGATGTATAGCAAAGCTTCGTCTCGGTGAAACTCCAAGAGCTTGTTTGAAAAACTATGGCTAACAACAATCCGAACGGCCCTGAATGAATAGAAATGGTGGCGTAAAGTGCCAGCAAACAACTGGATTATTTTTTTACATAACTTCATCATCAGAACTTCTAAGCTAATATTATAAAGATTAAAGATTCTTTTTGCCTTTTATACATCTGTATAGAAGGTAACCTGAACGTGATAGAACTACACAATATAGTTTATATCGAGTCGTAACACCGATCTTAGATACTACAGATTGTCGTGTGAGCCCTAATATCATTTACAAGGCCCTTATGTTTGTTTAAGTACATACATAATATATTCATAACCTAAACTTTAATACATATTAATGTTTAAATTATGAATATATTTTATTCCTTCAATAAGTAAGTGAGAAAACGTAAAACCCTAAGTGACTTGATTTTAAAAACGCTGTAACTTGACTAATCTTCTAGAGGTTAATTTATATTGACTAGAGTCTAGACTCTAGTCAATATAAATGTACCTATGTACTTGGTCCTAAATCCTAATTATGCACCAAACATATTACAATTTCACATCACATTTAAAGCTCTTTTGTTATAACAAAAGATATGTATAAATATTTAACAAGTAGTTTAATTTGAGCGGTGCTAAATGGTAGGCTAATTTAAAGACATTAATAATAAAAACGTTAATAATAACATTTAATAATTAATATTTTAATAAACATTTTCGTTTGCACTAGTCAGGAGTACGACCATAATAAATAATTAGATATTAATTCCGATTCCATCAGTCTAGTTCGCCTACAAAAGAATTTACGTCCGTTCAATCGAATCGTTATAAAAACTAAATTGGCTACAAATAATGAACGAATAGCTCAATCCACGCGAGTGAGCGACGAAACTTTTATAAAACAACGTTGTAATTCGATAAATTGCGGTTCTTTTATCCGACGGCAAGTGGAGTGTGAAACGGGCCGGTTTTTAATCTGTAGAGTGTTCTCGAATCTGCGGTACGTACGGGTTGAACGGGTTAGACGCTTTATCTAAACAGGGTTCGCTGTAAAATGTATATTTATAAAATTCGGACGTGTATTGAATGCAAATTTGCTGTTAGACGTCGTTTCCGGCGACGCGGCACAGGCGGTCGGGCGGGGGAGTTGCCGGAGTCGTGCTCCACGCTTGTGTTACGACAGCTTATATTTACACGTCTATAGCACCAGTAAACACCGGAAGTCTCGAGTCTCTCGGGAATACTGGAATTGATCCACTTTCCGGTCTCCGATTGAGCCGAAATTCTGCTTTACAGGTGACTTCATTTCTACTTTTCCTGCCTAAAATTTAAAATTGAGAGTACGTTTTACGCAGATTTCAAAGGTATACATTAGTAAATAGTAACTTAAATTTTATTTAAGTGCTTGGTATCTTAATCTAAAGTTTTTGTGAAGAGTACTTAAATTAAATTTTAAAAAGTTCTTGTCGTTTATTTGGCCTATTAACATTTTAGTTTTTAAAAGAAAACGGGAACGAAATGATACATTTAAAAAAGCATGCTAGTAAAAACATATATAATGGGGGAAATTGAAAGAAAGCCAGTTGACGGACCCAGCCGACAGATTACGAACTTACATAGAATTGACATATTCCGACCAAATGACGTAGGTCTGTCAACTTGCTCTCTTTCAATTTCCCCCATTATACATATTCATGTGTTGCTTATCTCCCATCACATTTCCCTCCATAGGACTGCTGGAATAAATCTCTGTTAGTGATAAGCACTACCTGTTGTGTCGTCTTTCTTTTGTGGATATTTTCTTGCTTATGATCGTGTGTGCAACAAAGTGTTAATAAAAAATAGCTCCAAGACAAAATGAGAAAGATCCGCGACAGAGCTCCTCAGATACAAATGTTTTTGGAGTCGTTTATCAAATATATGTATTTAATTTAAAATAATTGTCAGTAACAGCGAGAGCCCCGGGGCGGCACAGGTATCATCAGTAATATTGTGAGTGAGGTATTCAAAGAATGCCCGTTTACACGATTGTCTTTCGTCCCGTCGGCATTTAGAGAATCCGACATTCTCAAAACTTTCCGTTTAGTGAACTAGGCTTTTAGCGACTCCGCGTCACGGCTTAAATTGTTTCTAATCTACCCATTTCATCAATGACGTAAAATTTTACGTTTATTATAATATCTGTCTATATATTAAAACGCGAGCGGAAAACTTTGTTACCCCTTTTTACGAAAGACGCGTAGATGTAAAAGCATGAAATTTCTCATAGTTGATATAGAGGAGGAGCGTCGAATACCAATATTATTTTAAAATATGCTTTCATACATTACTACAATATTTTTTGATAATATACACAATTTGAATTTTTATAGTCGAATTTTGAGCACAAGGCGACCTCTCGTATTATTTAAAACTATGTTGTATAAACTTTTATTTAGTTTTAACAAGATTTTATTTACTTTCACCTTTCACGTTGTCTGTAACGAAATCTTGCAAGTAAGATTTCATTTGAAATTCTACAAGCATATATTTTATAAATTAGATGACGAAATTATTGTAAAGTTGAGGTTATGTGATGATTGAGCTGGAAGATGGCCGTAGGAACTCCGTAACTTTAATATAATTGTATGGGAATCAAGCTTCTTGCATGTATTGAAGACCTCCGTGCCTCAGTCGGTGAGTGCGTTAGTAGCTTAAGCCGAGCATAGCGGGTTCGATTACCGCCGACGGAGCAAAAGTCTTTCAATGTTCCTGGGTCTTGGATGTGCCACAGTGGTACTTTCTCAAAAATCATTCATCCGCCGCCGTATCTTGATAGTTATTTTTAATCATTACTATTTGTTGAAGTCTTTTCAAGTCTTATCAAATAAGTTGGACTTAAGCCTTGTGGGCTTTTTCTATCGCTTTATAGTTTCAATCTACTCGCACGAAGGATAACATTTTTTTATTTATAAATACGTTATGTCCATCACGATCTGGATTCCTTTTTAAGTTTTATCACATAATACATGTTTTAACATATCATATTCTTGTTATAATATATATTTTTAGAATGTTTTAGTCCCAAATGGGGCCACGAACTGATATTGCTATTTAATAAGAACTGATTTGATGTTTTAGTATTTTTGCCGACCTCTGAATATCACGACCCATGATAGCTGCAAAAACTTGGTGGTTTCTGTTCTTACTAGTAATTTTTCTTACTGATAATAAAGATATGTATAAATTGAGCTGTGCATAGGTAATGAATACAAGAATATGCTCTTCCCTATATCTAATATATAAAATTCTCGTGTCACACACAATGTTTGTCTTCGTACTCCTCCGAAACGATTTTAATTTTATTGATCTTACCGATTCTAACCAAATTTTGCATGCATATTCAGTAGGTCTTAGAATCGGCTAACATATATTTTTCATCTTCCTAAATGTTAGGGGAAATTGGCAAAACAACGTTTGCCGGGTCAGCTAGTATAAAATAAAAAAGATAATACGTAGAAATACCTCTCGGTTTGTACCGGCGTTATTAATATAAAATAATAGGGTCACGTTTAAAGTTTAAAGTATAAGATAACAAGGAGCAGTCCTTGTTTATTCTCCAAAACATTTAAGTATTTCTAATTTTAAAAAAGTCTCTGAGTACTTCCTAAGCGTTCGTTAAAAATTCAACGGCAAATCCTTAAGAGTACTTATGAGCGCGAAAAAATGTTGATAAGTTTTCTGTTGTTGTCTGTCGGCTAGAATTATCATTAAAGCTCATTTTGTAACCGAGCTTTTTCGTAACGAAAAAGTGGTATGTTATCTTAGTTTGATAAGTCTGTCTGTGTGCATGTATAGATAGCATCGTAGCATTCAAACGGGACCACGGATTTTGTTCTATTTTTTTTTCTATTAAACGCTGACATCATTGATATCTTATTAAGCATGTTAAAGCTTAGCTTCGTTTTATAATAATTATATCATTAGCAGGCTCCGCTCTGTCAAATTCTGTTACGTCTATTTCATAAAATATTGTAAGTAAGCTACTTTCGCTTATTTAATAGAGTATTTTTATTTCTATATATCACCTACTTAAGAGATTTTTGTATTGAGGGTATTAATAAATTTCTCATATCAATATATAGATAGTATTATATAGATTAAGGTCGTCTTAATTTTGCAGTAGAGATGACGTTACAGGATGAAAATTCAACTTTATGTCGTTTTTAAAAGTAATATTTTCCTATTACTGATTTCTAGTAGTTTTCTGTCGTCATATCGATTATTCTAGTGTGACTGTGTGGTGGTCCAGCGTGTGCGTGGTACTCACCGTGTTGTGTCGTAAAGTTCGGTGTCTCGGGCGTCGGCCCCCGGCGTCGATGTCGGAGGAGCACTGCCGCCGGCCGCAGCCGCGAAGCCTTTTATACGGAGTGGTCGAGCCGGGGCGCTGGGCGGGGCCAGCCCGCGCATGTCACCCCAAACCCCGCCCCTTTTCACACAAAAATCAGCCGACGTCATCGATGACGTCATGTAACATCAGCGAGGATGGAGGTCGCAGCCGAGACGATCAATTTGTACTAATCCATTCGTTGCCCAGACATTATATAGTTGGTAAAGATCTAGCGTAGTTCTTGAACGCGAGTTGTGAAGATTTGATATTACTAGAGTATAGTAGAGTATAGAGCATCGTGTAGAGGAGCTATAAAAATAATAATAATATTTTGTCAATTTAATCACAGACTTCAGTTTAGCATAACGGTCCTGTTACCAGGCCATTAAATTAAAAAAATCACAGACTTCAACCATAAACAGGAGAGTATTTCATGAATGATTATCGTCACATGTCAAAATATTGTAGTGAAAATAATAATAATATCTATGGACGCTTCACACCACGTCAATCTGACCCCGCGCTAAGTACCCGAGGGACTTGTGTTACAGGTACCAGACAACGGAAATATATTTAATACTTTTATACTATACACATAT
>JAOTAV010034785.1:4872-16532 GCA_026546445.1 Cyclargus thomasi
AATTATTTACTAATATTTTTATGACTAAGTTTTACTTTGTTAAATATTTTTTAAAAAGATAAAGTTTCCAATTTTTGGTAAAAAGTAGCTCCGGGTGAGTTCCTTACACCGGTTCTTCTCGCCGGGCTAGTTCCCGAACCGGCGGTAACTTGTTACCTACTTTTAATTAAATAAAAGCGTAAATAATTTCTTTTAATTTCTATGTTTTACTTTTTTTGTTTATTTCAGCCAAATTTGTTTCCTAGACCTTTAAACAGAGCGGAAAATCTTGCCTTTTTTTTAAGGTTTATAAATTGTCATATCTCTTTAAGAAGTAAAGTATAAAAAAAAAGAAAACATAGAGGCTGATGCTAATAGTAGCCATAGATATTCAGGAAAAAATTATAACTGTGCCGGCATTATCCAGGGAGACCGGAGTGATACTCCAACCTCACAGAAAACTGGCGCGAAACGGCTGTGTTTCGTTCGGTGAGTAAGTTACCGAATTCTCTAATACACATATTCCCTCTTAAAGACCGGTTGCAACTCTTCCGATGTCGAGAATTTCCATGGGCGACAGCAGTTGCTTTAACCGTAACCCATCTGCTCTTAAATATTAAAAAAAAGTAGGAAACAGGGTGTCGGTATGGAAAAACAACCTCAAGTCTCCTTTAAAGCCTCTTTATCGGCGCAACATAGTTTCTGGCAATATTTTCTTATATATATTTTTAAAGTATACCTTTTCGCTAAAAACAAAAAATAAATACAGATATATTTCCAGTCCTAGTTCTCGCAACTACATAAAAAGCATTAGGGTAATTTCAATGTGTAATAAATTAAAAAAATATATTTGGTTAAAGGATATTTTAAATCATGACGATATAAAATTTAGTCTGTGACGAAATTAAAAGAGGTTACACTTACATTTTAGAGAGAAAGTATTTTAAACTTTTTACAGTGAAATATAGGTAGTAAAACCTAAAAATTTCCTAAAGTTATTACTTGACATTTATTGTAAAGAGATTGAAATCAACATTAATAAGGTTGTTTTATTAAGCGATGTTAATTAAATATAAGTTAATTTACGATTTTAGTACCTCGAAGTAGGTAATGGTAGGCGGAATTTTCTTACGATTTACGTAAAGTTAAATAGAAATTCACAAAAAAATATTCCATTTCTGTGAAATATTAAAATGTTGTCATTAATATTACAGTAGGACACCGACATCAAATAACATAAAAATGATCGAGGATTTACCGTGATGTCGAGGAAAAAGTCGACAAAAGTATTCCTTAACCTTTTACGTCGTGTTGATTCGGGGTTCCGACCTCAAATCGACAGGTTAACGTGCAATAAAATACATCACATTTAGTCCGACGTGACTATATCTATGTTTATCAGATATACGCATTGTAACTAGAGCTGGACACGTACCCGGTAAATACCCATATCTGCCCAAAATTTTGGGTAGATAAAACTATAGTTTATAATTGTTATAAAATATAATATATATAAATAAAAAGAAACAAAAGTAAATAATGTAATTTGCCCCTGGATAAATAGATATTCTTGTATTTTTTTAAAGTTTTGAAGATTTTTTTCTTATCTCTATAGGAAAATTTTAGGTAAATATGGGTATTTACCGGGTACGTGCCCATTTCTAATTGTATCACGTGGACGCAATCAAAATAAAACCTTTTATTTTATCACTTCTCGAGCGTAATAATATATTTTGAATACCGTAGATATATGATACCTACGCCGTTATATAGCAAACGTAATTTTACAGTAAACTGGGTACATATTGTCGGCGACAATATGGCGTACAATAAATTTCAATTTACCTTAAGCCTAAGATTGGTATGCATGAAAAGTGGGAATCCTTTCAGTTGAGCGCCAACGAGGGTCTCCTCCCCGGGCGTGGCGAACCCGACGACCCCTACCGAATATTCTCGACAGTACTTGTCGAGAAGTTCTCGATTCCACTTGTCCATGTTCGCGTACTTCGACAGCGATTCGAAGACGATGACGCCGTAGCGCCCCTTGTCCAACGTAGTCAGCACTGGCAGACTCTTGCCTGCCACTTCTACTTTGTATCTGTGGAAGAAGAAGAAAATAATATTATGTTAAGTATACACAATTATCTGTATACAATAGCGTTGTAAAACCTTGAATACTCTTTGTGTGGTTAAATTGCAAAATACTAAACCATAACTCATAAATATAATATGTAGCTAATGGCTTTTCAATAAAAGAATATAACGTAAATATAGCTAACATCCAGGTATAATTGTAACGTATTCACATTTATAACCATTTACTATTTATTATTTACTCATAAATCTCAACAAAGCAGTCATGAATACGAAACGACAAAAAAATTATTCGTCAACGTTTTGCTTGTATAAACCTAATAACGTCGGGGTGGAAATATTATTTGTCAGCGCTGTAATAAAAGTCACAGGGAATCGTGTCGAGGTGATAACTTGTGGTAGGGCCCCGTCCGCTCGTGTCATGTGGTCGGTGCGTGGCGTCGGTCGCGTGGAACGAAATCCTCTCTGAACTTACTTAGGCCGGGGTTTGCTACCTTCGTCCTTTATGAACTTTCAACCTCACCGAATGATATATTCGGGATGAATATTTATTACACGTTAAGTAGTAGCTTCATTGCCTTAATAATTGCCATTGGCGTATCTAGACCCACTTCTTTAAGGTTAGTAACTAGTATCTACACTATCTGTGGCTTTGGCCAGTAACATAAAAATATTAGAAATGTCACTGCATGACACCGGCAACTCCGTTGCGACAAAATTCGTTTATCGCGCGGGAACCATTTTTTCGGCATAATTAGTAGTCACCAGATCATTCTGGGGTGGGTAAGTTACCCCCCCCCTCCCCCCCCTTCTTTATGCACCTATGATTATGGAAATAAATACTGGAATAGTATACAAAAATATTAACCTCCTAACTAGTTAAAATATTTATACAGCGTGTAACTATTTAAGATTCGTTATTTTTTCTGTCATGTGACGTTTAGTATACCAAAGTAACGAGACATTGTACGGTTCGTAGAACAAATATTTTATAGTAAATCAAAAAAGTAAATGTCGACATTTATTTTCGACATAAATAAAAATATATAAGAACCCATTAGGGAATAACTTCAATCTAGATAAAATTTCCACGGAGTCGGGGGAATCTTCGCTTTTTCTTCCCTTTTTATTTTGTAGGTTAATCACCAGAGATAGGAGAGAAGCTTTAAAGGTTATTAAATTATAAACCGGAAAGTTCGATAGTAGCCTAAAAGAGGTAATATAGCGTTACACTGATATCTACCCTTTCTACTACGCTCCTTACAATTCCTCATGAAATATACAATCGTAATAAAACAATTTCTTATGAATATTTAATGGGAACCAAATGAAGCGATCATACCGATATCGAATATCAAATAACCCACAGCAATTTAAGCAATATTAACCGATTCGATAGGCAACCGGGTCTCCAGATATTGGAAACGCAAATATGCGGTAGCGTCGCTCGAGGAGCCGACCTGACCGAAAGTATCGAAAAGGCCCGTCCGCCTCGCTCGAGCTCCGGCCAGTTTCAATTTGGCAGGCAGCATTACCGCACCGAATAGCACTTACACCGGGGCCTAATGTACCTATGACGTGTGCTCCATTTTCAGCGCAGGCTTTGTGGTACGTTAACCTCGAGTTACCTTCATGTTTACACCGGCGCTTTCAATCGAGAGCCTCCCAGACGGAAAAATCTAGATTTTCGATATTCAGAAGCGTACGTGCGTGTACAGATATGTTTGGTATTCTCTGAAAATAATTAACGCTCTCTGTTGTCAAGTCGATTAGTTTGTCGTAGATGTCGTCTAATAAATCCGGGGTTCGGAGTGGGAAAATCCGAAAAAGTTGCGAACACCTACGTAGCTCACGTAACTTTTCGAATTACCTTAATTAGTGTCCAGCAATTGGAGACAGTATTCCATTTAAATTAGAGCCGGCGACACGGGCCAATTTCACCGGGAGCCGGGACCGAGGGGCTAATTCGTGATAAGGGACAGGGCCGGGTGAGGGACGACGTCACGATTAGGGTCCCCGCAATTTCACAGATAACGAAAATTATCGGCCGGACCCTATCTCTCGCGGTCGATTGAAATGTTTATAATTACGATCACGTCCGAATAGGAGCGCTCATCGATTCATGAAACGATGAAAACATTACGGCATCACAAACATTGTTATAGAGCGTCCGTGGCCCAATAAGTAGACCTTTGATATGTTTGTTAGGGTGTTAGGTTCAAAGCCCGGTGAAAGCTAATTAGACATTTTCTGATCTGACGTACATAATTCGAACGCTCATTGTCATCATGTTTTGGACCTTACGACAGCGTTATGTCGTGTTTCGTGACGGTGATCGGAGACCCAACTCTCCACACCCCATACTCGATTACTGCTGCTCGCTTGCGCTCTGATTTCATAAAAAATTTAACATAATTACCATGTATATAGAAAAGTAGGCGATAAGAGAGTGCTCGAAACACAAAATATGTACGAGTATGAACAATGAGCGCGACGAAATATATCGGGTCATTAGGCGTTTGTGAGTTTAAAAAAGCATATTTATATTGCAAGTGGGTCAGCGATAAACAACAAGTTGTGAGAACAAGGCGCGATAAGGAGGGCCTAATGGCTGGTGGGGAAGACGCGAGTTAGTAAACTAACGACCGCTGCCCGCCTACTCCGACAACTTCTTGGCGAGTTATTACAACTTGTGTCTTTGACGCTCCCACTAAAAAGCTGTTGAACTGGACGTATGGTTAGATGGGAAGTAGGAATACAGTTGGTCCATGCTCGAAGGCAGTTTCCGCTACTTTTTGGTCATTGAGCACTCACGATATTAATTCTGGCGGAACTATTGAAAGATATGTCCTTGTAGTAAGTGTTTAATGTGACACTTGAAGAAATCAAGTAGGTTTGTATTTAACAATTTAAACCTCGGAAAGACAATGGAACCCCTTTGACCCCGTGATTCTATGAACCTGGAACCCTCAGGTTAATTTTACGGTTACATCATCACGAGAGTTGGACATAGTTTTTCTCTCTGAGGTAAAAAATCCAATAACATACTATTTTATAAAATTTTTAGCAAGGCAGTATGATGTGTTACAAAATTCTTAGTAAAAGAAATCATCACTTTAGATGTTAGTCACATACTTATATTTCCTGAGCAGTAGATAAACGGTCGTTAATTAAATATCAAAATAAAACTTCTTATCAAAATGCTGATTAGTTTCTTATCTTCAACTACTCTCATTAAATTACATTGACTCTTCTAGCTAATGTCCACTTATTATTATAGATACTGTTTTTATCTCAGCTTTAATAGAAAGAAAATCACATTAACCATCAAAAGAAAACTTAAGAAAACTTCCAAAATTCTGCAAACAAAACTCTGCCCCCAGAGAGATTTGAACTCTCGACCCCTGGTTTACAAGACCAGTGCTCTAACCCCTGAGCTATGGAGGCTCATACGATATTAGTCTAAACAATGATGCACATACATACGAATGAATATAATACCTTCAATGCGCACTACAAACATACCGACTTTTCTATTGTTTCCTTATCAATTCGGATAAAATAAGACACGCCATCATTAAATATAATCAAGTTAATTGTTAATCGTGGCAATTTGAACAAAATTGAATTCTTGATGGGATTACTGTTCAAATATCTCGTAGTGTAGTCAACCCTTTTTGGCGGCTTAGCACTGGAGGGTTAGCAAGGGCAGCTGTTTCTTAATTGGTCTCGCCTTCCTGACAACAATTTAAATTTCACTTATAACTTTATTATGTAAACCATTTATAATTGACACTTCAAAGATACTTAGTGGATATTAAAGGGAATCATTTAATTATCACTTATCACATTAGCTGACTGAGCCTGACATAGACTGGACTTGGTTTAAACTAGATGGACATGTTATCATGTATCTGTTGTTACTTAGTATTTTGGCCTGTTTCAATAAAAATGCTACCGAAAGTAAGCTTGTGATGAAGAAATAAATTAGCAACTGATACCGTAATTACATACCTAACCATTCAATAAAAACCTTCCTCATAAAAACTAAATACATCAGACATTTGGGATTTTACAGTAATCGCAATCACGCATATCGACGTACAAATCGGCGTGCATTAATATGACATGTGGAACGTGGCTTCAATTTCAGTCGAATCTGATCTTTAATCGTTTTTAATTTCCGCGGCATCGGGTCCGAACGAGCCCCTAAAAGGTGGTTACTCATCAAGTCAATTGAGCGACGCCGGCCCCCGGGACAGTCTGACATTACATTCGCCGTGTTTGCCTCCCGTACTAATCCACCGGCTGGAAGTGAGCCGTTAACGGTTTTATTCAAACTTTGATTTGCAAATGGCCGGCCGTACCGGATGAGTGCTCTATAAAGCTCGATATCGAAGCCGAACGAGCCTGGACTCCAATTCGCTTAGTGCCAGCCTGATCTTAGAAATTCAAAAGCGCTTTTTGTCCTTAAACTCTATGGTGTGGAATGACCGCCGGCGAAACGGAGGAAACGTTGTGGCCGTAACGTTACTTTTTATGTAAATTTGTTGAGCATTCTTTACCGCGATAAGAACCCCCCGCAATCAAACGCGTACAATTCTACGATCGTTACGCATTTCTGTGATTCTATTTAATTAGGCTTTTGGCCTTTGACTGAGATAATAAGTTCACGCTACGTTAGCGGTTCCGAGAAGCGCTATCGGACGCAGATTAAATTTAACGACTTCTGTCGAAGTAAATCGTGAATGAAAACATGATAAAAACGAAATTTACTTATCAAAATATACGCAAGACGGGGGAAATATACCGGCAAGACGGTACTCGAGTGCGGCCGACGCCGAGGGAGTTTCGAGTCAATAAAAAATATAACAGGCAAAAAGCAATTTCTTTCCCGTCAAACATTTCATAAACAAGCGTAGCGTCGAGAAGTTGAGCCAGATGTAAGTGGAAAACTATTTTATCGCGATGGAAGTTTCGATGTAAGAGTGACGTTCTACAAACAAAGTCAATTAAATAAAAGGTAGCCTCTAAACAAGACGGCTATGAAGTCCATTAATATTACTTTACACAGAAAATACACATAGAACCAAATAAAATACAAATATTAGTTTCAACTGACGAAGATACTTAAACTTGATAAAAGCGATTCTAAAACTTGTAACATCTTTTTAATTTGATCTTACAAAACTTTTCAGAGAGAGTAACACAACTAAGTAGTAGAATTGATAAGCAAATTGAAGTCTGAAACTTTGAGTACAAACGTTTAATTAAAAGTATTGAAATAAATATTCTACACGTATGTTACATTTTTATAAGGTTTGAATTATCAACTTTAGCGCAATCAATTGAAGGTATTACAGTCTTTTCCATTATCTTGTATTTCGTTAGCAACTCAGCACTGGAATGGAATATTACAAGCTAGCCATAGCGCTATTTTGGATATTTTAAAAATTCAATTGTTTTTCCACATATCCGACATGGAAAACACGTTAGATATGGATTAGTAGTCATTGACAAAATATTTTTCAATTAAGAATGTATGTACATACAGTTTTTCTGGGAAATTCATGACAATGTGCTTGTTACAAAAACTATGCACATACTTATCCATAGTTTAATTTATACTCTCATTTGTGTTCTGAGAATCGTGTCATGGCCATATTTGAATTATGCATTTCATTTTCGTTGAGAATAATTTATTAGGAGCATAACAAACTTTCAGGTACACGTTTGTAAGTGAGCAGGAGATTTTTGAAACTATAACCAAATGTATACCTAAAAGAAAACTCTAACCAGACCGAAAACAGACTTTGGGGAAATTTGTATAGTGTTTATAGTTTTTATATTGAAAGTCCAGGAAATAGATAACGACACTTGCCATCACGAAAAAATGTACAGTTTCTGCACGATAAAGGAATTCTGGAACAACAGAAGCGGGCTTCATTTGGTGTATAACAAGAGTCAAGATCAATGGCCTAAGAGGTACCATTTTGCAGTAGCCATTTGAAGCAAGCCGAAAACATGTCAAATAGGAACTTCTTTTATATACCACTACGGAATCGCAGACCTGGCTGGTAAGTAGCGGGGCTAAGGTTTCAGCTTGCCTCAAACATCAACTCAAAAATTCATACCTCAAATATCAACAGAAAAATTGCTACCATCTCTTGGAAAATAATTCCGTTACAATCTGATCAAAACTAACGTATTCCCATAAAATTAGTAGGTACACATTATGACGTGTTCATTACGTATGCGGTATGGCATTTTACTTGTCACCTACCAGTCGAGTCACCGGTGACATCCCTATGGCTTTACCGCCGCTATTCTCATATGCAACAGTATCCCCGTTTGTGAATGCGACATTACACGGATCACGCGGCGCTTAGTAATGCATTACGGCTAGTGGGCATCGGCGTTCCCAGACACGTTAATATTACATATTACGTCTACAGATTAACCAATGTACAATGTATTTACAGTGATTGACCAATCTGATTCTAGGTTAAATAAGAATCCAAACTATAGTCCAAACTGTTGGTAGATATTATAGGGCTAGATTCTCCATTCTTTACCTGTCACATAAGTTATGGATCTCCAATAGGCACTTAGCAGGAAGTGGTGAGACAGGCACTTGGACTATTGAAAGAGTAATTACATGTTCATATTTAAAACTCGAATATTCAGTCTTTCTTAAATTTACCAAAACAAAAAAAAAATACATTTGCACTCTTTTTCCTCTTCAATTACAATTTCGCACATAATATTGTGTTCGTCTTATGGACTGTTTGCAATTTAAATGACCGCCTGTAATGATTGTTAGAGATACATGCAGAATAGGTGTGATTATTTTCCGTTTGCTCTATTTGAGAATAACGAATCGGCTTGGGACGAAGAACAAAGGAAAGCTGATTTAATTTCCATACGTACCTTTTCCCTATATTATATATTTCGTACATTTTCCCTTACACAATATAAATGCCAACAGCGACAAACCTATCTAGCGATATGTTGACAGGAGGGTCGGTATTGAAAGTCGTTTTAAAATGCCTTTGTCCAAAGGCATTTCAAAGCGACTTTACCCGTAGTACCTGAAATTTTGGGTTACAGTTAACATATTTTCCATTAAGTTATAGATAGAGAATATTTACTAGTCTTCATTAAGCTGTGAGACTAGTTGGATGAATAGGTTTAGCAACAACTTTTTGGCTAACATCACCCTTATTGATTTAGAATTTAGTAAGAAGAGGCTTTGGATACCTACTATAATCGTGTAATCGGTACCTTCACGTTGGCCGATCGCCAATTTTAAAATAGAATATTCGTCGTTGATTGCTAACATTGGCACCTCTCCATAATCGGCGATTACAAACGATGACACACGAGCACAATTGTTAAGCGGACATACTCGGCTCTGCTCGCTGATCATCGTCTTTGATAACCTTTGATCAACTCGCTGACAAAGTACCACAAAATCTTGTGTGGACACCTGCACGTCCACGATGATCGTGCCGATTAACAATCAACGATCATCGCCGATTATGTACAGCCCGCATATAATAGCCACTACTATATACCACGGTGCCAATAATTCATCACTTTCCAAAGCTAAGATGGTCCTCACCTCTCATCATAATTTACGTTACCCAAAATCCCGATGGTGATTACTGATGATGGTACTGATAACTCATGCTCTCCACAGAGTCCAAACCTTATTATTCCACGAACCCTACACGTGGTAATAAAAAGTAGAAAGGTAAGCTCTGCCTGTAACCTATATCATTTTTCGAACAGAAATTTCAGGTTCACTAGCGGCGACCTATATAATATTTTACTGCCACAAATGTTTTGGTCGGTTCGTTATTAGGTTATCAACATCTTATTGTTCCATATAACATAACTACATTTTATTATTATCCTTGAAGACATAATCAGGCCAAAAAATGCGGTATAATCGTCGATGTGGAGTCGCGCGACTGTATGACCAATATTATGACAACTCACCGGATCCTATTAGCGACGAGCAGCTCGGCGATGTCGCGCCCCAGCCGTGAGTACAGCGACTCGGCGATGACCAGCACCTTGGCGTCGATGCGGAGTCGCGCGTCTGAGCGGTGGTCGCGCGCCGTCTGCGCCGCCAGCACCGAGCACTGCGACAGCGGCCGCGGCACCCGGTCACGCCACACCAAACTATCACATACATTGTGTTATTAAATGATATTGACATACCTATCTGGTAATCTCACTTTTCTTTTGACGTTTCTAGATTAGTACCGCGAAGCATCGTTAACAAGCGTGATGAGATTGTGGTCGGCTTTCGTCGGCTCACGCACGTTCAATGTGGAGGATACAATTTGAATTCTATGGGCCACTAACGTGGAGACGCCATATCAAAATGAGGCGAGCCCGAGAAATTGTACTGATTAAAGGCAAATTTTATATCCACTTTATGTTGGTGTCTCATTCACTAAGTGACTGATTCTTCGAAGCTGAAGTGAAGGAAATGTAATCTAAAGGCCATAAAATAAAGCAAGAATCTAAATATTGATACATCAAAGTACTTAGCCTGAAAGTTTGAAATTAATGATAAAATATGATAATTGTATTACTTAAATTCTCCTTTAATTACTTTTTTGACACATCCATAATGGTCTAAAATAAAAAACTCTGGCTATATATTGTTGTTAGATTTCCGTTTAATAATTATCTACCCACACAAAGCAGGTAAGTTTTCGAACATTTCATCACGTTATTTTCAAGACTAAAGTTGGTCCTGTGGTCGAAATTCGACCTTCAATATTGAAATCCATCGTTTATAGAGGAGCTATAGAAGTATAATCTATTCTCAATTCAATCACAGAGTTTAATTTGGGATAAAGGTCTCGTTACCAGGCCATTACCTTTTATGAAAAAAAACTTCAACCATAAATAAAAGAGTATTTCGTGTATGATGATCGTGCCATGTCAAAATATTGTAGTATGCGTATCGTTTTATTAATTAAAAATGTGCACAATTAAAGCATATTTTCAAATAATATTGGTGTTCCACGCTCGTCCTCCATATCGACTATAACTGGGAGAAATTTCATGCGTAGAAGCATACGCGTCTTTCGTAAAAAAGGGTAGAAAGTTTTCTGCTTCCGTAGTAATATATGGAATTATATAATCCATACGGCGTTATAAAACATAACTAATAAGTTTACAACTCGGCAGAAACACGTTAAAGTTTCAATTATGAATTAAGGTAAAGTTACGTTTCGCGTGGTTCCTACTAATGAAGCCGTAACGAGTTAACTCGCGAACTAAAACCTAATTCCCGTCTACAAATATTCATAACTACGACATGTTTATAACTTATATATTTTGCCAAAAATGTGTGTTAATTCATTAGCATCTTTTATAGGAATGTGTTGATTGGAGATACGTCAATGAATATGTGTGTTTCATTTAAATATGTTTGCCTACATTTACCTTACGTTTTACGTGTAAAATCGTTAAGCAAATTAACAAACATCTATACTAACAATAACAGACGGCATGACTCTCACATCGAACGATAAACTTATAACTGTGTAATTAAATAAAGT
>JAOTAV010034796.1:0-19233 GCA_026546445.1 Cyclargus thomasi
ATATATTAATGCGTTATAGTAGGTTATAGTAGTGCCATTAAATATTCGTTATCATGCGCAAGTGTAAGCACTAAGTTACTGACGACTCGACTGTCTTAACGCTTTGACTGCACTGACGCTTTATCTTGACTGACTAGACTTTACACTTAACAAAATATTGTAACGTGGGTAAAATTATTGGAACAAGAAAATTGATTTCCCGCCTTTACTTGACACTGGCCATGGTCATATAGCCTAGTAGTGCCTTAAAAAAAAAAGAAGAATAAGATGAAGTACACATCAATTTTCAAATGTCAAAGTCAACGTTTTGTCAGTTGTTACAGAGCAATTTTTGTGCAATTTTCTAAATCGCCGTTATTGGTGTTCTGCTTTTCTTATATTCCTATTTTTAATAAGTAAATAACCAAGGTAAGGAATTAAAACTGTAAGAGCTGTATAAAAGAGAAGTTTCTTAAATATACTATTATTTCTACTACGCTAATAACATTAACAAGTTCTCTAGGTTATAAATTGTGCTTCTCGTTACTTCTATTTAATTCATTAGCACTCGTTCAGATCGACGTAGATTAAGCTTTTTGCGTCGCTTAATGCCGAATGCTACAGAAAATTGTTTCGAGTGAAAGCTCTTGTATTACTAGTTTTTATTCGAAACTACACGCGTCATACTGCTCAAAGATATCTTTGTTTACTAATAATAATTGAGCAACTGATGTATTTACAGTTCTTCGACGTCATCGTTATAGTTTTTGACATAATAATATTATTTGATAATTGATAAGAGTTTATTGTTATAGATGTCAGGTCGTGAAGGAGGTAAAAAGAAACCACTGAAGGCCCCAAAAAAGGCGTCAAAAGAATTAGACGATGACGATTTAGCTTTAAAACAAAAACTTAAGGAACAGCAGAAGGCACTGGAGGTAATTTTCTTTATATTTTTGTTTTTTTTTAAATATGTAGTTGTTTTAGCTAGGGCTCCCAGATGAAAAAATCTTAAGACCTGATTTCTATCATAAAATCCTGACATTATTTTGGAAATCATTTTTTCTCAACAAACCATTTGAAGACACATTGCTTCTGTTTTTAACCGAATTCCAAAAACGGTGAGGTTATATGTTCGTCTGTGGATATATATATTTTTTTTAATAACCTGAAATCTTTAAAATGTTCTGCATTTTGTTTTCAATCTAAACGGCTTAAGATTTGCCAAGTTTGGCCTCAAACATTAGAAAGGTAAAAACTCCTGAGATCTCAGGCCAAATCCTGAGATATGGTAACCTAAATGAAAAAATGTTTATGTTTGTCCTTCCTTTACACTCTAACAAAGCAACCAGTTGACTTAATTTTTGGCATAGACTTATTTGAAAGGATGGAAAGTAACATAGGCTACTATTGGTTTTGAAAAAGCACCCCTTTTTTTAAACTTCTTTTTCCAATTAATGATTTCAAGCAACGCTGCGGGCAAAAGCTAGTAAATTATAATTGATGTATGCAATCCCATTATAAAACAATCTGTAGTTATGTTTATGTAATTATACCTATGAACTACATGACTATGAGTATTTTTTATTTACTTGTACTATTTCCTTTTTCATTTCAGGAAGCAAAAGCAAAGGCACAAAAAGGTCCTTTGGCAGCAGGAGGTATTAAGAAATCTGGGAAAAAGTGATGATTGTACTTTATAACATTATAAATAGTTTTTATATTGTATGTAATATCATTTGAATATTCTTTGTTCAATGTTTGATATCAGAAACTAACTGTACCTAGCATTTGTTAAACTTTTGTTATTAACCTTATCATAACAAGCACTGCCAAAGGTGCTCATCTGATGCATTTGAAATGTTAAGTACCTAATAAATTTAACGTTTTTTAATGTATGTCTTGTTTCATTAACATCGAGAATGTCCAGCTTAAAAAATAATATGTAATGTTAAACAAGGCAGGTGTGAAGTTAGTAGTCTTGTATTTTGCAAATACAACACAGACAACTAACAACATTGACTCAGAAAGGCATAGTATGTTTTAGAAAATAAAAAAACCGGCCAAGACTACAGGAATGTGCGCGAGTCCAGCTCAAACTTTCCGTTTTTTTATAATTTTCGATGTAAAGCTGTAAAACTCGAGTAATGAGCTCATTATTTAGATTTCTCTGGACTTCTTTCGTGAAACAAACTGTGCGTTGTCGGCATATTGACTTGGACCCACCATCATTGATGTTGAAATCATTATCAGGTGAATATCACAGCGCACAGTTGCTAAGGCCATAGCCAATCATGTAATGGCGGCTGCACACTCTTGCCGAAAGCTCTCAGCGTCAGCTTTCAGGTCTCGTGGCAGGACTCTAGGCCGAAACTGACAGGCGAGTGCACCCATTTACACTCTCGCACTCGGGCGATCTAGCTGTGTCTCAGAGATAGTGTGCACCCGGCCACCCGCCATTAAGGTCTCGGCTATATAGTAACCACTTTTTTTAACATTGGCAATATTTGATAAGAAGGATGAGGAAAGGGGACGGGAGTTTTGGCGGGATGTTAAATAGTGATGTTGTTTTTTTGTATTTCTTCGCTAAATTTGTGTAGTTTCTGGTTTGAATGCGTTATAGTGGTAGAATATCAAGCATTAAAAATTCGTTATCATGCACGAGTGTGGGCAAGTGAGACAACTTCAGGAAACGTACTATTTTATGTATCCCTCCAAAACTCCAATAGAAATTTTAGTAAAGTGTCTATCACTTTACTAAATCTACTGACTTGACGCTTTGACTGCACTGACGATGTATCTCGACTTTGACTAGACTTTAGACTTGACGAAATATTGTAACGTTGCTAAAATTACACTGGCCATGGTCATATAGTCGTAGCACCATTAAAAGAAGATAAAGAAAGAGGACGAGGGAAGGTTTTGGCAGGGATTTTAGAGAGTGACTTTGTGTGTTTTGTATTTTTTGTTAAATATGTGTTATTTCGGTGTTTAATGTGTGATAATGGTAGAATATCGAATATTAAACATTCATTGTCATGTACAAGTGTGGACAAGTGATCCAACTTCAAGAAACGTGCTATTTTGTGTTCCCTTCCAAAACTCCATCCGAAGTTATAGTAAAGCTTCTATTGCTTTACTAAATCGACTGACTTGATTCTGATTGTTTTATCTTTACTCAGACTAGACTTTAGACTTGATGAAATTCATGTAACGTTGCTAAGAATTATTGCAAATTGGTTTCCCGCTTTTATTTGACACTGGCTATGGTTATAGCGGAAGTGCCATATAAATAATTAAAAAATTTAAAAAAAGAGGACGAGAAGAGAACTGCCATATCGAATTTAAATGTGTTTAAATTTCAAACTATATTCTTGGTTTTCCTTATTTATGTTTTTTCTCGAAAGTGGGACGGAAGTTACTTATTTTATTTACATACCTATTTCAAGAAATTGCTACGTTGTTTAACAGTTGTGCCTAAAATAGTAACGGAAGGCAGAGGAAGTGTGAAAAAAAAAACAAATTAAAATGAAGAAATTTAAGTTGAACACTGTGTTCGGTTTTTAGTTAGTTGTTTACAGTTAGAAATAATAACCAATAACGTCTTCGGTAAGGATAAATTGCCTACTTTTTATCACTATTCATATTAGGTAAAAGTAGAAAATTCTTTATTTGTACACAACTAATCTTGAAACTCTCAGGGAGCCAGAGGGACTTGTTAAAGGAAGCTTGAGTAAGTCCCTCGGGCTCCCTGAGATCATTTCAAAGGGTTTTCGTGGTTGGATACCGCTGTTGATCCTGGCGACACAGAAGATGCAGTGGTGGGAATGTGTGGTGGGCCAAAGTTTGTTTAAAAAAAATTAAACTTAAACATAATAAAGGAAATGTACAAATGTTTCTTCCAGACAGCCAAAAAGTAGTACCATCAATTTTAAACTTATTAGGTCTCTATCTGGTTTTAAAAAAATAACCAGTTTTACACATTAGCTTCTTGCTCAAGCCTCACAATATGTTTGTGAGGCTTAAACAAAAAGCTGCAAAATTGTGATTACAGCAGCAGTAGTAATTCTAAGCCTTTACAGATGGATCAGTTAAGTCTAAAACCTTCATGTTCAAAAAAATCTATAAATTATGATGTAACAGGCAACCATGACAATTATACCAAACCATTTAATATCCTGTGTGAGGAAGAAATAAAATACAGCAGAATAATGCCTTTGCCACAATTACCTCATCTGAATTATCAGTCTGACTATGAAATATATGATGATAATAATAATTGTATGTTAACTAATTTAAATGATTTTGACCTGAGATATTTCAATATTGATATTGATGCTGTAGATGAATCCCATTATAATAATGAAAACTCAGATTGCACTGTTAATGACATAGAAGCAATTTTTGAACGTCTTACACAAAATGATAAAGAAAGCAACAAAGAAGGAGATGGAGTTGATAGTGTATTTAATGAAAATATTGATATCATAAATTTAGATAAATTACAGAAACATGTTAATGAAACACACACTAGTAAAGATAATTCAGTAAATAGTTACCAAAAAGTGTTTCAACAAAATATTAGTTACATAGAACATGAACAAATAAAAGAATGCACTCCTATAAAAAAATATTGTGATGATTCTCATAAATGGCTTGGACATGTATCATCCTGTGATATAGAACAAGATATAAAATGCAACTTAATTAGAAGACTTTCTGTTAAAACCAATAGAAATGAAATAGCAAATTATGAAGAAAATATTTTAATTAATGATAATAAGATTCCAAGTATTCATAATAATGATCATCAGATAAATGATCATAATAAAGATTTTGTTAACTCAGAAAACAAAGACTGTTTATTATTGGTTAATGATAGAGCAATTATTGGTGATGCCACCAAAGATGAGATTAATTCTGACAACAGTGATGCATGCAGTTACCACTCTTCAGATTTTGAATTCATAGATGAAGAAGAAGCTAAAAAAGAATGTAAACTTAAGATGGGGCCAAATGAAATATTTAAAAATGCAGATTACTACACTAAAGAGGTTGATGATAGTAATTATAAAATTAATGATTATTTTACCATGCCCAGACCAGTTGATAATTCTATCCCTTCAGGAAATGATTTTCAGAACCTATTTTTAGTGCCAAATGTTGGTTTTCCTTGTATCAACTTTGAACATAAAGCACTTTCTTCTGTGAGGGGAATGGAAGTGTCTTCAGCTAACAATACTGGGTTCAAATGTTTTTTTAAAGGAGATTCTAAATGTAAGTATTTTGTTTTCATACTATTGGTAAGAAACACCTGGCCAACAAATGTTTTGTGGATGGAAAAGTCAAAACTCTGAAAACTGTCTCTTTTAGCTACAGCATATTCACATCTATCTTATTAAAACCTACGAAGTCGCGCTCACTTTGAGCCTTATTATTATAATTTGTGGAAACCACACTAGCGAATTTTGAGCTAATGCCCATGTGTAAAATTTCTAGAAACAGAGCCTTTTTATTCAAACAAAGATTCGATTTTGAGGAATAAAAAAGGCTGTCTTAGAGTCTATGGGCCCAGGTATTTTAGTAAGTTTATCTCCTGACTAGATTTAACATTTCTTTTGACTTTTTTAACCACAACCTGTTATGACCAGTCATTGACTAGATTATATTTATAAGCAGATAATAACTAACAATTATTTGTTCCATGTTTTAGACAAAAAAGAAGCTGATGAAACTACCCAAATTATACTTTCAATGTACCCTAATGAAAATAGAAGAAAACTCCATCAAATAAATTATTAACGAAAGTACAGATTGACGGGATGCAATTAAAAAAATTTAAGTAATTGTAATTGATTATTATTACTAGTACATTAATTTGATTAATGTTTTACTATTTAATTTTATAATAATACTTACCTTTTTTCCTAAACTTTTTTTAATAAGCCACTTTTAATAAATAGTCATTACTGATTAGACTAAAGATACAATACAAATAATCTTTACCAATTTGTATAATTCTTTTTATATATAGGGTCCTAACTAACGAAAACGATCAGTATAATATATATTTAGTCTTTATTTACGAACGTTATATATTTACAACTTGTAACAAAATACAGTACACTAATACTAGTAAAATAAAAATGTACTTTTAGTAGCTTACCATAATTTAACAAATACACATTTGATAGGGAAAGATTTGCATTCACTGTTGAAACCCTTTAATATCATGCATGATATTTCTCTATAATATAAAGTAAAATAAAATACATAGTGTAAATTCTGTGAACTTGTGGCGTAAGTAATTTTCACATGAACTACTAATCTTATGCAAGCATGTTTGTCTAATATATTTTTGTTTATTACTTTGTCCCTGTGATACTGATAACTACATTTAAATTAAGTTCTAGAAATAAACATTTTAGCAATTAAGCTTACTATTAAACTCTTCGATCAAATATACTTGATCAAAGATTAAACTACAATATCAGGAGGAATACAAAAAATATGTTAAAATTTTAATTTATCTAACATTTGCAAGCAGCAAGAAAATTATGAGGCTCATGGTAATAAGACTCATTTTACGTAGCAAAGTGAACAAGCTGTATGTTGTTCAACAAAAAAAGTTTAAAATGACATTTACAAACTTGTTGAACAGAAAACATAATATTTTGATGAACAAAAAAGATACCTGAAGTATTTTTGCTTGCAATAGCAGCTAGCGTCTATGTATACAACAGGTATTTGTCAAGTCACAACCTACATGTTTTTTATGATTATCCTTATTATATTTACAAAAACTGTCTCTCATTTCATCTATCTGAAAATAAGTTTTTTATTAGTCATTTTATAAAAAGGGAAGCAATAATCAAATAATCACCATAATTGAGAGAGCAATTGAGCCTCTGACAATTTTTTAGTGCTTAACCTACATAATGATTTATGATATAAAAATATGAATATGTATAAAAATGATATTGCAACTTGACGTCTAAAAACTACGACACTATTACCTAGATAGCGACAGGGAATTTAAATGTACTGTATTTTAATATGGACGCAACAGTACTGTGGTGCATTGAGGCTGACTGCACTGGGTCTATGTACTTAAATTAGCAATGCCTGATTGTGTTGTAAATGTCAAAATACTAATATATTATATGTAACCATGACAGCCTTTTCCAGAGTGAAAGTATTCTGCAGCAGGCTGACAGTATCGCCACAAGATCGTTATACATGTACAATTTTGACAATCCAGTAACTAGGGATATGTCAGTTAAGCTTTTGACTTCCTTTTCGTCGGTGATCTTGGTGGGGGTGGTTCAGTCTTCTTACTCTGTAATACAAATAAACAGAAGCAAAATTGTAATAACATTATTACGAACATGAAAATAACACCACTATTAATTTTTTTTAGTTTTGTGTCTTAATGTTCTAAAGTTAGCAGGTATTACAGTTAAACCTTAGAGAAGGACATTGTCTACTCTAGACTGCACTATGTATTATAACTTGGTCAAAAATTTAATTACCTCTCTCGATCTTTTAGCTTTCGGCTCATCTTCTTTATCTTTTACTTTGTCTTCTTTGTCCTCAACATTATTTTCTGTTGGCTTCTGTTCAGTACTTTCTTTCGTATTCACAGTTTTGTCTGTATCATTAGCACTCTGCTCTTCATCATTAGTATTAGTCTCGTTATTTTCTTCTGCGCAGTCTGATTTATCATTTTTTGATTTCTCATCTATGCTATTCCTTTTTTGATTTGATTGTTCTTTCTTTGATTCTGCATTGTCTGTGCTAAGTCTTTTCTTATCACTCGGTTTTGATTGTTCTTTGTCGTCTGAATTTTTACCTTTTTTTTCCTTTGCTTCTTTTTTTGCGTCTTTTTCTTCTGAATTTTGAGATTTTTTATCTTTACTGTCTTGTGTCACGTCATTGACATTATCTTCTGTCTCTTTTGTCATATCTGATTCTGATTCTTTTTCTTTTTCAACACTAGTATCTTCCTTATTATCTGTTTCGGTCGACTCTGGAACTTCATCTGCCACTTCCTCTTTATCAGATTTTTTATTTTCTTCCTGTTTCTTTTGCCGTTTAGCTGGAGTTTTGGATGGCGTGTTATTGACTTTCTTTCCCTTACCTATTGAAAAAATTAATATTCAAATGACAATAACTTTCATTACTTAAATAAGGATTTATACAAAAAAATATTAAGTCATTAAAATTCGATATATTATAATACATATTTAAGTTCTCTCAAATTAAATAAACGCGATGATATATTTTTTATAATATGATTTTACCTGGTGCCTTTTTCTTAGAATCGTCTTCAGTACTTTCCTCTTCGTTAGCTGCATCTATTGCCGCTTTCATATTGTAAGCTGCGGGTGTTGACATTTCTGTGGGAAAAAATGGCTTTGTTTGATATTTTTAATTTTGCTACAAATGTTCTATTATAAGGGTTCTGTACCTAAAAGATTAAAACGAGACCTTAGCGGCGTATGGTTGTGCAACTTAAATGAAGATCTTTCGACTGGGAATCAGAGCTGAAGCGCCGCTTTATTTGCAATTCTCAGAAACCTAGATATAGCTACGCAAGATCGTAACTGTAGTTGAAGGTACCGCCACACACTATTATTAAGGCTTATGTCTGTTTGTTACTCTGTCTGTCTCCGACTGTTTCGCAAGGACGGTAACGGATAGAGTTCAAACTTTTACAGATTACGCATTTTTGATGGCGCAAGTACTAAAAACAAAATAAATTTAATGTTTAAGGGGAGGGCTCTCATACAAAAAAAAATGCCATTTTTTCTTTTGTAGATGTCGCCGAAGGTCGTGTCTATCATTTACACAAAGAGTTTTGTTATAGCTCTACTTTCATTTTAATTTTTTTTTGCTTTTTTTGGACGTACCCTTCGTGCGCTCGTACAATTAATTTTTCTGTAATCTCAGACTAACTTACCTAGTGGTTCATGCACCATCTCAAGCAGTTCATCAGAAGTAAACTTTGCAGTCACTTTTTTGAAGTGTGCCACCCTCTCAGTAAAGTATTCCCAAAATGATAGACCTTCTGGTACAGTAAAGAGACCCTAAAAATATAAAAATTAAAAAAATATATTAAGACCTTTTTCACTGCTTACTGATATAGTTTCTGTTAGGCTATCCACAACTTTTTTGACAGGTTCTCCATACAACATCTGTCAAATAAAGTTTTGGATAGGCTTTTTTTTTTATAATAAATATTTTATTTCATCAAAATTTCACACATACATATAATTAAACAAATGTTGACCCTCCCTATTGAGTGCAAAACGCACCTGTGTCAGAAAAGGCCACTCTTCCTTAACACTCTCTTGTTTAAAACTGATGAAATAAAGTTAATATTAAAGTAATACTAAATAAAAAAGTAAGACTATCTGTAAGTGGTGAAACAGGCCCTTATGATACTATTTTGTTTGAATGGTGTTTTAATAAATTTGCAATTAAAGTAAAGTAGTACCTTTGTAAACTTTTTTCATATTAAAATAAATAGTGTAGTTATTTGTATTTAAGTATGGGGCTGTCATTTTGAGCGAGTTATAATATATTACAAGTAATAAAGGGGAATATTATACATTATTTATACCTTAGTCCTAGTGTACAGTGTATCTGCCTGGCGTCTAATACGATGGGCGTGCTGACTGAACAACAATACTGCGTTCTCGCTGAGATCCCAGGAGGGCGTGTTGCCGACGTACGCTCGCATACGCTTGATGGTCTCCAGGCACGATGGATGTTTCAACAGCATTAGAGGTTTCACATCCAAATCTAAGGATATAATAGGAAAATTCATTCATCAGCACAGCAAGACATCGTTAAAGGTGATCCCATATTTGTCAGCACCATTTACTTTATGAAATGCGGCGCGAACGGTGCGGGTGAATGTGTTAGGTATCACATCAATTCATACAACGAATTCTAAGATGCGGCACGCGTACGGTTTTGACACAAATATGCAATCACCATAAGCCAAAAGATTATAATGACGGATCCGCCTGTAGAGTATATTGTTACAACATTCATGCAAAAAAAAATCTTGTTTAGTTAATAGTTAACTTTTAAACACTTTAATATCAATAAAAAAGCAAACAAAAACTAAGGATTTTTATTACTGTAATATTAGAACTATATCTATTTATTATTATTATAACAATAAGATGGATAGACTAAACTTAAACATAATTAAGGGCCTGTACAAATTGGCGGCCTTACAGCTAAAATCGGATTCTTCCATAATAAGTTTTTTATAAAACAAATGACTGACTTTATAAGCAACATAGAAAATACTAACCCATCAGTTCGTCTAGCAATTTCAAGCACAGTTCTGTATCAGCTTTCTCCAAACACAAGCAAGTTTTAATCTTTGCGTCCAACTCAATTAGTTTCATCTCTGTCTTTAAAAACTGTACTCGCGATCTCTTTTCTTCTGTAAGAATATTTTATAGTTTTTTTTAATAATATAAAGGATAACTTTAAATAAGTGTTTTTTCTCTTTAGCAGAAATACGTATTATGTATATACCCTTAATAATAAAAATACTGTAGAAACGTTTACCTGGTATTTTTACAAATGTGTAACATTTTTTTAGAAAGGGGTATTTTTAGATTTTAAATAAATCAAAACAATACCTGTCTCCCTCTCTTTGTCTAGTGTAGCTTTCTCTTCATCTGATAAATTGAGATCCATAACCAGCTGTGATAATATCGAGTGATACGAGATTTGTCCGCGCTCTGTAAATTAAAAAAAATGTTTGAAAAAAAATACCTAGAAAAAACTAGTAAACAATGGTCCATAATTTTTTCAATTTTTTTTAAATTTTTTTTTTTGTGAACGCAGTTATTAAATAAACTTATAAATTTAAACTTTTTTGATATACTTATTAGAAAATAGACATTTTTATGGACGTCCAAACATAAAGACATACTATTTGAAGTTGGTTTTTCTTTCGTTAAAATTATATCTTACCAAGTTGCGTCTTCAACGTGATAGCGTTAGCGGCGGCTTGCTTGTCCCACTGTAATCTAGCAGCTTCATTTTTGAAACTGGTCGGTCGCGACTGGAACAACTTTATGCCTACGTACTCTCCCGACGGCAGATACGCGATTAAAATATTATCCCTCTCTGGATCTGTGAGAAAACAATAAAAAAAAGTAAAGAGACTGGGAGGACATTGAGGGACGCCTTTATTTAGCAGTGTCTAGGCCTAGGCTCCTTAAAAAAGACTGTTAAGTCCTTCATAATTGTACATTCCAATAGACCTACATATTTAATTTTTAAGATGAACTTCTTTTAAAATGCCCTGAATAACGATGCGACATACATAATAATAAATATTCATCAATAAGAATAGATAACACTATTTCATCGTTTATTTAACTATTAAAATTTATTTATTACATTAAGAGAAAAATTAAACCATGTGGTATATTTTTTATTTATATTATCACTCTGATTATATTCTCATAATATGCTTTTTTCTTCTATTCTCATTAGGATAACATTCTATAATTTTCGTTATAGCTTCCTTTTCATTCTGATTCAGGTCATCATAACCTTCTTCCTTTATATAATCAGAATACTTCATGTTAAATCCCATATCGCCAAAAGCAATGGACATAGCTACATTATTCACTAGCTTTTTCTTTGTTTCAGTATTGAATAAACCACAAAAATCATCACCAGAGGGCACAATATACTTATGTAACTTATTGCTATCAGATGTTATTAGCTGCAAATCGTCGCAACTTTTCATGTCTAAGTTTTTGTATGTCTTGTCTAATAATGCTACAGAACAAAATGAATTGTTCTTGGACAAGTCTGCTGTTTTCGCGTCAGAATGGTCAGACGTTTGAGACGATAATACATACTCATCATCATAAAGAGTATTTAGGGAAGTTAGTATAAGATTTCCCGTGCGACTTTTGGTCAAGTTTTGCTCTATTTCAGAATCATATAAATTAACTACACTCTCTGTGGCTAACATTAGTTTTACATTTTGTGTTTCTTTTATCGGTTCTGCAACTAATTTATTGTCATCTAATGTTTCCTTTCCAGCATTTTTTCTTATTGGTGCAACAAACTTCTTGGTTTTCTTTTTAGAATTTTTATCCCCCATGCTGGACAAGATAATAATTAAGTAATTAAAGGAAAAAAATTATTCACAAAGCAGTCATGAAAAATTATTTGAAAAATTCCATTTGCGCGCCAAATTTTTTTTTTTTTGGCGGTGGCTAGAGAGGTATATAAGTAACATCATATGGTCACAAAATTGATAGTAATGAAATAAAAAAAATATAAAAGAAAATAGTTGGTGAATGGTTTGTTCTTATTGGCTCAATAAATTTATTAAAATAAGTTACTGTAATCTGTTTTCTACACTGTTTAACTAAAATAGTTGTACAACATACTATTGCTTTTCTACCTAGTATAAGTTTAGATACGAGTGCATGCACACGCACACATACACAAACACGAACCCTAGTAGATTCTGAACAGACATACATACATGATACACTTCATATACAAACTCATTCCATTATGTGTATTAGGTATACAAAAAAAAATGAACATGTGATTCCTACCTTGTGCAAATGGCTCCTTCAAGTCCTCTAATTCAGTCTGAAAAAAAGGTTTTTTTATGTTAGAAATAAGTTTCTTCGATAAAAATTGTTGTATTTTAGATCTAGTAACATTCCCTATTAAATTTCCTTATTAAAATGTATACCTGAGGTACAGTATTATATTGCTTCATGTTCTTATCTTGTGCTTCTTTCACCTCCTTCTTTTCTTTTTCTGGTGCAGGAGAACCAGCGCGTTTCTTCTTTGGTGCCGGGGATGGCAGAGTAGTATTCTCCTCTGTATGCTCATCTAAATATCTGAAAAATATTACACAATATACTTTATAGAAAGACAATCGCCTACTATAAAGGGTCCATCCATGAAGTACTTCACATAAATTTCGTGAATTTTATCTTGACACAGGCGGGCTTCCCCACTTTATATGTAACATACTTTATGGATGGTCCTGAATATATATAAATGATTTAATTTTATTCCACAATATAATCTTGTATGTCATAATCGCAAATATTTTCTTGATCTGAATAGAAATATTTCGGCAGTGACAATTTACTCTTGGATTTACTTTAACAATAGATTAAAAGCTAGACATCCATTGTCGATTTAAATCCAGGTATATGCGATATTATGACATTATAATTTATATTATAATGTCATAATATCGCATTTATGACAATGCAATCTATATTTTTTGGAAATTACAAAAGTGCCAATATAACTAGTTTATGTGGAGTTGCATCTCCTTATTTCTTGGTTTTATTTACTGCATTATTTTTTTGTAGTTTGCTTTTAAATTTAACTAACCTCTTGGGTCGAATCTTTCTTCCGCTCCTGCTTACAATTTCCTCATCCTTCTTTTCTTCCTCTTTAGCCTCCTCTCCATCATCTTTCTTGGCCCTCCCACGTGGTGTTTTGGGCTCCTTTGCTTTAGAATCCTTAGCTGGTGTCTTGGCAACTGACTTACGAACCTTTTGCTATAAAAAAAAACACTTTTGTTATTAAAAAGCACCATACTTGTTTACATTTTTTTTTAAATAATATACACCCTACCTTTCCTTCATCAATTACTAAGGCACCTGTGTCATCAGAGTCCTCAACAGCATTTTGTGTTGTATTCTGAAAATATATTCATTCAGCTATATTAATAATAATAACTATCAATGGACACTTCACACCACGTCAATCTGGCCCTGTGCTAAGTTGGGTACTTAGGACTGGTGTTGCAGGTACCAGACAACGGAAATATATTTAATACTTTTATACTATTCACATATTTAAGATTTTTATCATATAATACACATATAAATACACATCTATGTCCCAGGAACATTGAAAACCATTTTGTTCCGTCGGCGGGATTTGAACCCGCGACCCCCTGACGTGAGCTACAATAGTGCTCACTGCGCCACAGATGTCGTCAAATAATATAAATTAAGTCAGTACTGGTTTGCTTATCAAAATTAATCCAATACCTTGTTTTTTATTAATGTTAGTCTCCTCGACAGATTTTTACATAGCTCAATAGTAAAAACCTTGGCATAAACTTTTCTTCTATGAACCATAACTATCAGCTTAAAATACTCATTAAGTGATTAAAATTGTTGTGAGTTCAATTATATAAATTATTTTATAAACAAATGGCAAATGGTAAAGTCAAAGATCACAAATAATATTGTTACCTCCTCAGGGAGAGTCTCCTCCACGGTAGTATCCATAGCCATAGTGTCATCTGCTGTATCATTAGCCGTATCATTCAATGTGTTGTTAGCACTTGTTTCTTCCGGTGCCTACAATTATAAATTAATTTTGATGAAAATTGCCCTTTAAGATAATTTATTAGAGTTTTTTGTGAAACTCAAGAAAATTATATAATATTAATTATAACAGAAAATGTAATAATTACCGGTACAGGCAGACCAACAACTTGCTCTAAGGGAATGTTATTGGCAAAGTCATGTTCAATCTGTCTCACTCCATCATTGAAGTCACGCCTCTTAACTGTCTTTGTCAGAAACTTTTCTTTGTTTTCTGCATAGTCAAATATCATGGTGGGTGCCAGATTGGCTCTGCAAAAAATATTAAATAAATATTATTTTTGTCACACACCTCATCTACGACAATCAATTAATTATATTTTTATTATGTTTATACTTACGTTTCTCCAGTGCCATAAAAATATACAAAGTATTTTTTTCCATTTGGTCTTTGAACCTGAAACACAAAAGCATTAGATATTTTTATAACTTAATAATACTGTCTGACACTGAGCTAACCAAATGTTTTGCCACATCAATTTTTTATGGTCCATTAGAGGTATGATATGTAGATCAATTCTCAGACTATGCATAAAAAATTTGGTAATAATTGGTAAAACTGCTTCAACTGTGACACATAACTTACATAGTGACGCAAAAATTTTATAAATAAGATTATCTACAAATTTGTAGCTTAAAAGACACTTTAGTAAGGTCAAACAAATTCCACTACAGCTGATAAGCTCTATTAAGTCAAAAATAAAGATAGTCTTGGTAGAGGAGTCAGATTTGTAAACTAATTACGATTTAAAATATTTGTGCGCTGGAATACCTAATGATTATAATGTCAAGTATCCAATATATAAAAAAAGAAATATTTCTTTATGATATTTATGACAAACAACATGCAGAAGACTTAAAAACTGGACACACTGAGATTGTTTATTTTTTTTATTAGTAGACAATAGCGTTGAATACTAATAATTACAATATTTAATGAAAAAAAGGATACAACTAATCAATTAATAGAAGCTTTAACCGACGCTACCAAAACGATGGCAAGCATAATATAGGCGTCACTCAAAATGTCTTCCCGCGCTCATGTAACCATGTAAATTTTATACAATTGCTGTCCAAGTATTATTAAATATAAATGTTTTGGCACTTACCCGTGCAGGCCATGCAGGATAGCCTTTGACTTTAGCAAATATAAAGTCGCCGGATTTATATTCTCTTACTTTTTTGCCCATTTTTAATATCTAATCGGCGATGAATGTATGTATCCTCGGTTTTAGTTTTGTTTTGGGTATGCTGAAGATATACTGCTAACCACTGAAGATACCGAAAGGATATCCTTAATAAAACACTGCAAAATACACTTTTTATTTATAAATAGCCATCATTTTATTTGTCTAAATATAAAAGACGCTTTGATAAGAAATAACCTCAAAACTCTTTTGTGCCGCGGACATCAAAAATCAAAATGACGGCAAGAAAATGCCAATTGCTGGGGATACCACATTTAAAAAACTTTTGGTATGTTCCGATCTGCGACCACTATGCCAATACGCTCACAAGGTATGGAAAGCAAGTGCACTTTATCCTTTATGGAGGCTGTACACTCTTGCAGAGAGCTCTCGCCTCTCGCCTCTCGGTGAGAGTGTACCTCCATTATAATTTTTTTAAGTTAAGGGGGTTCTACACGGTGGTAACAAACATTCCGCAAAAGGTGACCTCCGCAGAATGTCTGTTGATTAAACAATTTTCGCATCGCAACCATTTTCAATATAACGCCATAAATTGAGGATGCATCTTAAGAGGGTACCAAATGCCGTGAACAAACGTCACGTCACTGACAAACCGTTTGACAAACACGATTTTGATGCAATCCAAATTCTTGGCGTTAGATAGAGGGTGCATCTTAGAAATATTAATGCGGTAAATGGTGTACATTTAGTATGGCTATTTTCAATCTTCCACAATTAACTGAGGGTGTAATTTGGATTGCATCAAGGTCGTGTAACTCGTTTTTAACAAACTGTTTGTCATTAGTTCATCATACAAATTGCACCCTCAGTTCATGACGTAAGACTGAAAATGGAACGACGTGAAAATTGTTTGATCAACAAACTTTCCGCAGAGATCACTTTGCCGGAAAGTTTGTTCTCGCCGTGTAGAACTCCTTTAGCCAGACTGACGTATTTTTGATTCGTTGAATTAAATTAAGAAAAAAAAAGAATAACTGCTGTCTGCTAGCAATAAGCAAAGCTGGCAACATTTGACATAGCGGTCGTGTCAGATAAATGATGAATGCTTTGGGCGAGCATTTTCGCGTACAAAAATTGATTATTTCTAATTAAATTAGTGTGAATCATAAAGTTGGCGATGCAAGTTATAAGTGAGCCATGCGTATAAATATTGTGCTTTTAATCTTCAAAGTGACTACAAAATAGGGGGTGTATTAGAAAATTAAAAATGGCTTCGGGAGATAGTGATCATATAGAAGTGATGGATAGTTCAATTGTTAAAAAGACTGAAATAGCGACAGATCAGTCGGGACTGGAAGACGATGGTACGTTAATTGTTGAAAGTCTAAATAGTTTAGTAACCATTTATAGTACATAATATCGACCTAATTACCTGATACTTATCTCCGTATTTGTGTCTTTTCAGATCACGACAGGGTATCAGAGAAAAATGTACCTTACGACGTAAGTTATTCACTATAATCATACACTATGTTTTCATTCATAGTACACACCGTAGAGAAAGTACACAATAACTGTATGAGTGTGTGTGCTTTGCTAATTTATTATACTCTTAATTTGGCGAAAAATTGTAGCATAACAGTGTGAATAAAACCTTTTTTGCCCATAATTACTCATAATCTACATCTTTAAATTAGCCTTGGACAAGAATAATAAATATATTTAAAACAAAAGTAATGTTGATATTTATCAAATATAAAATGTTCTTACTTCTATTAAAATAAAGAATATATTTAAAAAAAAAATTAAAACTCTTCTTCTAAGGTGATTTAGTTAAAGATCTTAAAAATATTCAATTTAAAAGACCTGCTCTACTTCTCTTATAATGCAAACTCTTATGATAATCACAATATGATAATTATACTCTTATTTAATTCAAGATGAATTTATGTGAAGGTCACAATATTTTGAACTTAAGTAATTATGGAAAAACATACAAAAACATGATTGATGAAGTCATCCAATATTATGTAATTGTGTTCAGTTTATTATTAACAGAAACACACACTATAATAAAATTTAAAATAATTAACTTTAATTGACAAAGTTATTAAAATTTTTCTAAAGCACATTACTTGTTGTCGTAGTTAGTAGTAGTACAATTGCATGTTTCTTTTTCATATAATACAGAAAACAACTGCTGTGGTGTTCCCACCAACTCATTTTTATTTTATAACTTTATGTTATAAGTTTTTACGTTTTCATATTTTTTACAAATTCAAAACTTTTTATACATTTAAAACTTTTAAAAAATTTGTTCATCCAATTTTTTGCTCTGTACTGGTGTACGGGTTACGGAACTCTTCTTTCCAACTTGCACTTGGGCGGTTTGTTTTTATGATAGGGTGCAAGTGAAGATTACCTGATGGAAGAGAAAGAAAATAGAAATACATATTATGTGAAAATTTTAACTCTTTAGTTATTATCGCTCTTGAGATACAGCCTGAAGACAGACAGACTGACAGACATTGTTTTTACTCTTTGGGTACAGAACCGTAAAAATTAAATGTTATGGCAAATGTAATATTGTTTATGTGTCATCTGTGTGTCTGTTCATTTATCCTTAACATATTTTGACATGCATAAGGATATTATTGAATATGTGATCATTAGCTAATTATACTGTAGTGAAATGTTGTGTTGTGAAGTGAACTGAAGTGTTGAATGGTTAGTTGGGTTTTGAGATGACTATGAAATTACTATCCTAGTCCGTAAAATAGTTTTACTGAACTAATGCTATACATGTTTCTATGTGTATGTGATATACAACAGCAGGAGTTTCATGTCTGTCAAAAAAGAAACTAAAATTGGTAGGTTTATTAGGAGTTAAACATCTGTGATTATCGGTCTGTCTATTTTGTTATTATTACTAGTAGTTGTGTACCACTGCTGGGTAAAGGCCTCCCCTTTTTTCTTCCACACATCTCTATCTTTCGCTATGTTTAGTTTCTTTTTAACTATTGCGTCTAGTTTGTCGCGCCACCTTCTTTGGGTCTGCCTCTGTTTTCCCGACTGGTCGGTAGCCATTTCGTAACTAGACGCGACCATCTGTCCGGGTGCATGCAAGAGACATGCCCTGGCCAGTGGCCTGCTCCATTTTAAGTTATCTGCTTTCTTTTCTACGTCCATAAGCATGTCTATTTATTTATTAAAAACCAGCCATGAGTTCGAATAGCGCACGAAGGGTTCCATACGTGACGCGCACGTACGTACAAAAACCGACCAAGTGCGAGTTGAACCAACACAAGAAGGGTTTTGTACCGGTACGGGGAAAAAATTTGGGAAAATTAATGTGTAAAAGTTTTAAATTTATTAAAAAGTTTAAAATTTATAAAATATTTCAAATTTAAAAAGTTAAGAAAAAGTAGTTCCTGAGATTTAAACCCATGCCCCTTCGAACTTAACCTCTCGGCCAAGCTGCCCATGACTAACATGTCGGATTTATCAATCTTCTATCAAGGATGAAAATAGCAAAAAACACATTCGTTGTTTCAAAACCCCTATTTAAATATTAAATTTATTTTGTTTTTAGTATTCACTAGCTTTTGCCCGCGACTTTGTCCGCGGACAGGACGGTTTTTTTCACGAAATTTTTTGTCGCCATTCAAGGGGAT
>JAOTAV010034807.1:0-19233 GCA_026546445.1 Cyclargus thomasi
GTATAAAAGTATTAAATATATTTCCGTTGTCTGGTACCTGTAACACAAGTCCTTCGGGTACTTAGCACAGGACCAGACTGACGTGGTGTAAAGCGTCCATGGATAATTCTATTGACGATGTATTGTGTTGACTGTTCTAGATGACGGCGTAATCCGTATGTTCCTACACTGCACCTACTACAGCCTGGAGCAGACCAAGAAGTGTATAGAGCGCTTCTGCTCTGGCCGACACACCATGCCACAGATATATATGGACAGGGATCCCGTCAACAAGAATATAGAGCTGGCGCATAACTTACAGTAAGTATATTTATGGGCTCTGGGCTACTGTAGCTTTCTGATCATCCTAGGGTCCGTTTCGATGACCTCTGTAGCTCAGTTAGTAAACACATTGGTAGCTTATGCTGGGAGTCGCGGGTTCGTTTCCCGCCGACGGAGCAAAAAAGTTTTTCAATATTCTTGTATGTGTATTAAATATGTTTACCATAAAATAAAAATCTTAAATAAAAGTATTAAATATATTTTTGTTGTCTGGTACCTGTAACACAAGTCCCTCGGGCACTTACCACGGGGCCAGACTGACGACCACGTCAGTCTGGCCCCGTGGTTTTAAATCTATATACTCTTTACACCAGTAAAGAGTATATAGATTTAAAAAATTATTAAAACATAACAGTGCATAAAATTGGCACTTTATTCTTTTCAGCATTCTTTACTACAAATGGAAAATACTAATTTCAATCTAAAATCCTATGGTTCCAATTATATAACGACGACAAAAATTTGGGTGGTCTGTCGCCGCCAGTTCTTATCCTTCACGTTATCCTTGGTTTTAGTTTTAGTAGGTCTAAAAACTTATGCTAAAATTTAGAGTTCTACTCTACTTTGTAAAACATGTAAATAAGGTAAATGTGGCATTAAAACAATACTATTTTTTCAGTGATTCAGCGAGCTACAATTGTGGAGATTCCGACATATTTTTCTTTAGGCTAGGTGATGATATAGACAACTTCGTCCTCCAAGACGCTTGTAAGGCGCTGTCTTTGAAGGTAGACGCCTTTATAAAGGACGTCCATAGAATTGTGGAAAGTCACATAGTAGTTTTGGACCTGAAGACGGTGTCTATCAAACACTTGCCGAAACTCAATCTTGTGTTGCTGAAGGATTACATAACTTATTTATTGGTAAATACGACGATACGAAATTATCATGTTGCTTATTCTGATGATTCTATTTCGATTCGATAAAAACGGGACCCTATTACTAATACTTCGATGTCTGCCCGTCTGTCTGTCTCCAGGCTGTATCTCAAGAACGGTTATAAGTAAAAAAATGAAATTTTCCTAGCATATGTATTTCAGTTGCCGATGCTATAACAACAAATACTAAAAACAAAATAAATTTAATATTTGAAGGGGGCTCTAATACAACAAATATGTTTTCTGAATTTTCTTTCCTTTCATAATAATATCGATAAATTCGTCACGCTTACTCATTTTTTTAGTGCCTATCTAAATTCGAAAAGGCCGGGGTTCAATTCGCACCATATATTTTTATTCCCACCATCTCAATTTTAAACTTTTTCATAATTTTTTTATTTTTTTTTATAAATTTTGCTCTGTACTTGTATGGAACCCTTCGTGTGCGAGTCCAACTCATACTTGGCCGGTTTTTAAAGATATACTTAGCTCTATCTTACTGCCGTGTAAAAATTCTTAAGCAATGTTAAACTAATATAACTTGAACCACATCGTCCCCTTAAAGTCTAATAAATATTAGTCACTATGAGCAAAAAAGAAGACCCATCGAAGTAGTGTAGGCTTGCCACTGACTATGAATCTATTTACTAAACAGCTCGGTAGTTCCATGCAATGAGACTTTTGTTTTTTTCAGGAAAGTATGCCAGTACGGATAAAGAAAATTTTCGTGATAAACGCTCCACCCGTAACGGACATGTTCTATAACCTTATTAAGCCAGTTCTTTCCGCTAATATTATCGAAATTGTAAGTAACAATATATTCTTCGTCTTTATTTTTTATTTATTTTAAAATAATTTATGTCGGGGTTGGCTTGATCATCCCTTAAAATGTAAAATCAGTTGGTAAGTACTCTAGATTTATCGAATGATTGAAAGTATATATGCAAGTAGCACTTATAAAAACCTAATATATACTATAGTGAATAAAATAATTAATTATTTTATTCACTATAGTATGTCTTAGCTATTACTAACTAATAGTTATACTATTATGTATTCTGTGTTATTACCTCCATTCGTCGTAAGTTCCCACAAAATCCTATACAAGATGTCAACATTTTTATGAAATTCATTGCCAAGTCATTTTGAAGAGGTAACTCGATATTTACCATAATGTTACTATTTTTTTTAGATTGACATATGCGCAGACGACACAAACCTAAAGAACTATGCCGATACTAAAACCTTCCCTACGGACTACGGCGGACATGCCCTAAACCTACGTGATAGCTCCTACGACATGTGGGACGCGGTTCTAAAGAACAGGTATACTATACCATCAAAATGTAAATTATTTTATAAATATTAGTTAAAAACAAACGACATCCATTTTCAATTTGAAGCTAATGGACAGCATTTTGAAAAACTCGTGCATTAAGGCTCAACTCACACTGGGCGCGCCGATGCGCCTTTCATTTTCGCAAAAAGATGCGCCCCGGACGCGCGCCATGGCCGAAAATTGTATTTAAATAAAGAAAGAGAGGTATTATGATTACAGAACTCCTCTGTTTTTTCTTCATTTAAATCGTGGCGCGTTATTTTTCAACAACATGTCCTTGCCTTTTAAATGAAGTAGAAAAAATTGATGTAAAAACCTTTTGCAATGAAGATATAAGCAACATTTTTCTTATAGCAATGTAATAACTATATTCATTGTTCCAGAAAAATGTTCCTAGACAACAATTTGTGGAAGGGAGACGCGTCGAAGATAACAAAGAAACCAGATGTCAACATCATGAATGGATCCTTCAGGACATTGTCTATAGATTAGCTTTAATATTATTTTTTTAGCCGCCTTAATATTTTAATTACTTTAATCTAAAAATATTTTAAATATACTAGATGATGCTAAAATTAATTTAACTCTTAGTAGCTTAATATAAGTTTTTTCTCAAAAAAATTTTTTTTAAGCAGGAAAATCTCTTTTCCTCTACAATTAGTAGACACTCCTGTGTAGTAGAAAGTAGTAGATTTTATGTTGATGATGACATATTCTTTATAAACTGCACAGCAACAAGAATTACTATTTCAATTTTAATATGAAACAAACACTGCAAAGTTATAATAAAAACTTTTGCAATTTTAAACGTAAGAAATAAAACTATTAAATAATACATTTTTTTAATACCAAAGCAAGCCATTTAAAAATATGTTACCAAATTTCACTTTGTTACCTAGAATCAACGCTTTCAAAGTACATATAAAAAGTTAAGTCAAATTCACCCATCATACAATTTGTTACAAATTCTTTGGCTAACTTTCGCCTTACAGATGCGTCGTTTGAAAACAGTAATAAAAGTTTCACATCATTGATATACATCGTTTATTAGAGATCAAAATATATTTTACCAAAAATTTAAATACATTCATATCCAAACAGAAACACAATTAGATAAATTTCTTTTCGAATATTTAAATACTCTGTTTTAAAATTAACATATTAAACAAATGTCATCCCAAACACTTGTTTAAAAAAAAAACAATTTTATAACTTACAACACACATTCTCGATTACTTGATTTAATTTACTCGTCTCAATAGGAGAACATGATATTAATATCTTAGATACAAAAAGCTAATTTTACTGTATGAAAGAAATTCTAACTTACAAAATAATATACCATATTGAAAAAAAATTGTTATGGTAAGTCAGAAATGAGACTAAGGCTACATTGCTCGGCTTTATTGCGTCGACAAAACAGAATAACGTATGCCGCTGCGGAAACGCAACGCAACAGAGCAATGTGGCTTTACTCCTTACATACACTACACTCTCAGAACTTCTTATAATAACACAACTCCGTAACTATAAAAATCTTATATTCAAGGGCCTGTTTTATAATTTACTGGTAAATCTACCTACAGATAGAGTTATAAACTCTGTCCCACGAGCGTCTGATAAGATTTATCTGGCGGATGTTTTGTTTGATGACGTGTCTAGAGCTTCATCGGTAAATGGTGAAACAGGCCCTTAGTATTACGTATTAATCATCGTTGATATATCTAATTTAATCGAACGCCAGCGATCGAAAAGACCCTGGTAGTCCTTTAATCTCATCGGCGCGATCGTCTCTACACTCCTTGGGCCGCAGGGCCTCGTTCACCGCCCATTTGCCGTCGCTTTTCAAGAACCACTCTCTGTAAAATACAAAAAAATTTATATTACTTCGCTATTAAGATACAAGTCGAATAGCGCTAATTTTAGAACGTCCGTGGCCTATTGGGTAAGAACTTTGGTTCGCACTCGAGAGGGTGCAGGTGAAGCGTGTGCCAATAAGACATTTTTCGATCTCAAGTACATAATAACAATGCTCATTGCCTTGGGAGAGCCATGCATCGGCACGAACGGGCCGGCTCCACCGGAGTGATAGCACGACCTCACAGAAAACTGGCGTGAAACGGCATTGTGCTGTGTTTCGTTCAGTGAGTGAGTTTACCGGTGGCCCAACTTCTCTAATCCCTATTTCCCCAAAAAGCCCGGCAACGCACTTAAGACTCTTCAGAAGTCGCAAGTCTCCATAGGCGACGGCAGTTGCATTCCATCAGATGACCGGCCTACTTGTTTATATCCTAAAATATCATAAGAAAACGTGTTCCAGCGTATCAAAACCAACTGGACGTTTGTCTGGCAATCACGCTAAAACTACTTTTTAGTTTAGTATATACATTATTATTGAATTTTATGTGGTACTCGTATATGTAAATAGAAATCTTGTATTGAACGTTATAATTCAATAATGAAAGCTTGTATAAAAATATTTTTATTTATTTTACTTTTTAATGTTTAACCACTTAGGAGGTAATTATTGTTGACCTATACACTACAAATTAAATTATGTTTTAAATCACCCCCAACACTTAACAAAGTTCCGAATTAGCGAAGTTAAGCAATAACCTTAGAAATATTAAGGTAAACTTTGAATGTAACATTAATTAATTATGATTAAACCTCGCTCTGTAGTCAAAATAGTACATATTTTTTCACAGTTACTTTGTTGAGTTTTGAGCTTTCGAACTTTGAAATAAAAAATCTGTCGATTAACTTATGAGTTTATTATGCAACTAGAAATTTTCTATTGCCATGTAAATTAGAACGGTTCAACCAAACTATTACTATGTCTAGCTTTACATCTCTCTTTTTATTCTCTAGCTATATCCTAGTTTTGCAATAGTTGCAAAATTTAAATTCATTTTTATTTATACTAGAGGTCGCCCTATGGTCGAAATTTGAGCATTAATATTTAAATCCATCGTGTAGAGGAGCTGAAAAAATTTAACTATTCTCAATGAGGCTTCAATTTGGCATACAGTTCTCGATACCAGGCAAATAAATTTTATTTAAAAAACACAGACGTCAACCACAAGCAATAGAGTATTTCGTGTATACTTATCGTGTTATGTCAAAATATTGTAGGGTGCGTGTTGTAGTGTGCGTAGCGTTTTATTTATTAAAAATGTGGAAGATAAAAGCATATTCTAAAATAATATTGGTATTCCTCGCTCCTCCTCTACATCAACTATATAACTGGGAAAAAAACTCATGCTTTCACTTCTACGCGTCTTTTGTAATAAGTTGAGCTTACTCGCATATATTATAATGTTAGTATGAAGTATGATGACTAGCTTTTACAGCATCATAACAATAACCTACAAGAATCTTCATCTTACATCTGAATTATCTAAAACTTCAAAATAAATAACTAACTAGAACTAGAAATAAATAACTTCAGCTAAGCATATTTTTTGTGTTAACAGACAACGTTTTGCGTCACGTAAAACACAGTTGAAAACGAGACATGGCTTCCCCAGCCATAAATAACAGAAGGCAATTCTGTTCCTTAATCTCTCGACATATGTTACATTAGGCTGGTGGTTCTTATTGCGTTATTTATACTAACCCTAATGTAGCCACAATAGACAGAATAAACCAGTAACCCAACTAAGAATTTCTTCAGAAATTTCTAGGTTTGTGGTAGTTTTAGAAGTCCGTACCCAAAGGATAAAAACGGGACCCTATTACTAAGGCTTGATGTCTATCCGTCTGTCTGTCTCCAGCCTGTAACTCAAGAACGGCAATAGCTAGAGAAATTTTCACAGAATATGTACTTTATTGCCGTTAACTAGAAATACTAAAAATAAAAACAAAATAAATTAAATGTAAAAATCTCATACAAGAAATGTATATTTTGTCAGTATCTTCCTTTTGATACTAGATGGTGCTACAGTGCCTATCGCGCTATCGATTGCATAGCGTATTGCGTGATCGTTTCTTACAGCTGTTCATTTTTCAAAACGAGTTTTTCATATTTTTTGCTCTACTGGTACGTTATGAAGTTGTGTTGATACGGAACCTTTGCGCAAGTTTAATTTTTTTTTTGTATTCTTTCCCGACAGCCATCGCCTACTGTCAAGATCCAACAATCTCATATTTTAAAACAATTTTGCATAAACATTTGTATTTGTAACATATCGGTCGGCGCGCACCTTGACTGCGTTGCTGTAATCTGAGGCGTACAGGCGTAACTAGCCGTACCTGCGCCGATTGTCTGAAGTCGGCATACTGGTTCTTCATAATTTTTGTGACGTAGGTGAGTGCAAATGATAAATCGCAAATAAATCCCGTTTAAAGTGGGATTTTAGGTGGTGTATAAGCGGGGTTAGGCGTTATGACGTCACAAGGTTTATATGTCCAGGAAGTCCAGGATTATTGGCTTATGAGCCGTTTAGCTACCTGAAAGTTTTTGTACCGTAGTTGAACTAGAGTTTGGCTGAAATTACGGCTTCGGCTTACGGCGGCTAAAATGACGTGAATTGTTGGGCGATTTTGTTCGGTCAAGACTTTTTTATTTTTCCTTGAATTTATAGGTTTGCTGTTACTTTCCCTATAAATAGAACTCGTCTTTATTGAAGAAACGGTTTTGTGAAAAATATTTTAACATTTTACAAAATATAATAATAAACTGCAGTATACGACACAAAAATACAGTTTTATTAAAAATCGTTCCAATGATTCATTAATTTTAACTTCTATAATTACATCTTTTGGGATTATAACGTTCAGTTTTTGCGCAAAGAGAGGCCGAAATATTTTAATCGGATAAAAACCCCCCTTTTCGAAATACTATATATTCAAAGTCTGACGTGTTTAGTAGTCACGTTAAAGTTCATTATTAGCGCTGAAATGATAGCGCTTAGTTATAGCTTTTAGTATAATGCAATTACTGTGTTATAATATCACACAGTGTAGACACAGTAAATATATACAGATACAGTATGTGCACTCCCGCCCTGTGTTTGAAATATACTGACAGCCGCGCGGCTTGTGACGTGTGCTAGGGCTGCCTCTTGGTTGTCGTGGTGTAAGCTCACAAGATCCCACGACCCGCCTAGGGCGATACGTGGAGTACCGCCGAGTTTTTAGTGGGTAGGGGTTGCGTCTACTACAATATTTGCACGCATGAGAGACATGCGGACAGGACCCCCAGCCTCCGCAAGATGCTTAAAAGAATTGTCTCGGCGAAAAAAGGACTGCCTCTTGGTAGTGCTTTAATTACCAGACCGAAAGTGGATAGAGCTAATGTTTTTATATCTGTCAAAACTAAAATAAAAAAAAACGTTCGAAGACAGCACAAATATGGCGATTTTTCTCTGACATATCAAAAACGAAAAAATATCGTCCAATATATGAATTCTCTCGATAATAAGAATTTTACATATGTTTTCAACTCGAAATTAATATTTTATTATACTCTATAAGTCATATCTTGGATAATTTACATTCATGTCTACCGCAAACTCAATATAATAGTATTTATTTATCATTTATCTTACCTTTCGGAATTTCCCGGTAGTGTAAAATACGTTAATTTCGAGTACAAACAGCACAATATACGTTACGATTTTTTCTCTTGTTACAATTTTCCATTTTCCAAACGTCACCATGTCACGCACATGTACGCAAACACTGAGCACATGTGTTTGTAAGCGCGGTGGTAGCTTAAGCCGGGGATCGCTGGTTCGAATCCCGCCGACAGAGCAAAAAGTTTTTCATTGTTTCTGGGTCTTGGATGTGAATTAAATATGTGTATCATATAATAAAAATCTTAAATATGTGTAAAGTATAAAAGTATTAAATATATTTCCGTTGTTTGGTACCCATAACACAAGTCCCTCGGGTACTTAGCACGGGGCCAGACTGACGTGGTGTGAAGCGTCCATAGATATTGTTATTATGTTATTTATCTTTTGGTTACCTCCAAATGTTCTCAATTGATTGATTTAAATGTATATCCTTGTTGGTGTGTCTTCTTAATAAATAAATAAATAAATAAAAATAAATAGAGAAGTTTCGACTCGCACTTGGGCGGTTTTTTCTCTAAAACACGCTTATCGCCGAGGGAAGCTTACGTCAGAAGTACTAAGCCGTGTTATCTTAGCCGGACTTACTTGAAGCGGCTTCGTATTAGTTTGGGGTTCGGGAGATAAACATCAAATTGCCCCAAATCGCTCGACAAACATTCAATTTCATCAGTCACCGCACTGTTGGGTAGACGGTCTTCTAAACCTCCTAAGGTGGGTTTCCGGATATTAGGTACGATAAATCTATGATCAGGAACTTTGATTCGCACTCGAGAGGGTGCAGGTTCAAACCCCGGTGGAGGCGTGAACCAATGAGACATTTTCCGATCTCAAGTACATAATACGGATGCTCATAGCCGTAGGATAGCCATTCTTTGGCGCGAAAGGGCCGACTCGACCGGAGTGATACCACAGCGTCACGGGAAACTGGTGTGAAACGGCGTTGTGCTGTTTTTCGTTAAGTGAGTTTACCGGTGAACCAACTTCCCTAATCCCCCTATCCACATTCCCTATTCCCTTATAAAGGCCGGCAACGCACTTGCGACTCTTCGGATGTCGCGAGTGTCCAGGGGCGACAGCACTTGCTTTCCATCAGGTAGCCCGTCTGCTCGCTTGCCCCCTTAATATCATTAAGAAAAAAGAAAACAGTTACAAATATTATCTGTAAACCGTTTAATACGAGTTAGCTGGGGGACGGTCCCTGGTCGTTAAAGTAATAATGCTTTCAAAGTATGATCAAAATTAAGATAAACGCTATCCGGCTCACGTCTAATAAATAATATTTATTATTATTAGCAGGCAGATAAGAAGTATTTGCCCGGCTTAAGGAAAATCGGCGCGAGGAGCGGGATGTGTACAGTGTTGAGAATTGAGAATTATCTACCGAGTGAAAAGTGCGACGTGCTTCTTCGGTACTTATATGTATAGACATAGAGAAATTATACGTTTTAAGGTTACTCCGTTTGATGTAAATATCTAATTTTGTTGTATTATTATACTTCCGAATTTATCCAGCATCGTGACTAGCGCCATCTAGAAATTTTGTATGGGATCTGTAAGTCTATAAAATAATTGGTCTATGGTATAGATAAGAAATAATATTAGTTTATGACTTTTATTTTAATAAAATATTTTATTATGGGTTCGTCAAAACGTACTTTACATAATAATAATATTATTAATAACTCCCACATCGGTTTCGGTGAGGGTGGCCGGTTTTATAGAAACCAGGCCTGTTACGAAGGAGTAATTTTATAATGCCCAAGTGTGTGCGCAGTACAAAGGAGCACTCTCTCTTCCTTTACTCTCATAACCCAGTGGGACGGATGACCGACACGACTGGCGAGAGATCAGGCACAGGACCGACCTTTTATATGCCCATCCGACGCATGGATGTTACTTGTCAGACAATCAGGTGATCAGCCTGCATTGTCCTAAGCAAGCTTGGAAATAACTTGTTTCCAAAGTGGGAATCGAACCCATGATTTCTGGGTGCAGAGTCTAAATCTGTACCAGTAGACTATGGAGGAGCTATTTTTATTATTATTACTAGAAGAATCAACCCTCATGATTCCGGGCTAAAGTTTTTCGCAACATTTTAGGATTGTAACGCGGGGATTAAGACGCGAACTCGTTAGGAGAAGTAAACAAAAAGCTAATATCCAGTCCGTATATTGTCCCATATTTCCAAACGTCCCAAGTTTAAGGCATATGCGTTTATTGTAGCATAAAATTAACTTTAACGGCTCGCTGTGTGGGTTGGAGCGCGGCGGATCACTGAGCAAAGATATTATCATATTTAGAAAAGTTTCGGTATGTATTTTAATACCGGTTTAATACTTTTATTACTAAAACTATTAAACTCGATGGGGCCCGAAACTTCAATGCGCAAAAATTTGTTAACCGCGTGTTAATCGTACATTTTTCGAGAAGAGTAGTATTCTTTGGCCTTTCACGGGGCTCAAAGTATCTTAGCAATAGAGCAAAATCATTTCAGCGATTTGTAACAAACAGACTGACATACTCTCGTATTTATAATGTAAGTTTGAAAGTATGGTTAGCTTTAGTTTATAGCGGGTTTATATTCATCTAATTTTATGATCGAATTAGCCGCGTAAGCGTTGCAAGTTGGGGGCAATCAGGCGTCACCATTTTTGAATATAATAAAATTTGGCTTGTAAAATTTGAGTTTTTTAATTAAATTAAGGAGTAAGCGTGCATGCTTTTGACACCAGAAGTGTTACAAGTGGCTGGTTACAGGCTACAGGAGTAGAGATGAGGTGTACGGCCTTCGGTAAAATTTTTACGCCAATTTTCTGTGAAGCCGTGGTATTTCTCGAGTGCTTCGGCCCATTCACATCATCCTACGGAGAAATCTAAGTTTACTGTAAATTATATTATTATATTATCGCGTCAGCTTATGGCTTCCACCGCAACCAAATCTCGGAGTTTTTTCATCTGACTTTATGAACGCTGCATATTTTCACTGTTCTCTTGTATTTGCTTAGTCAGTCAGTACGAAATGTTACGAAATAAAAAAACGTTTTGGCTAAAATGAGTTCGCTGAAGTACTTGTAAAAAAAAAGTTAATTGTAAGGTTTTATTCATACTGGCGCAGTTTACAATAAAGAGAATTCACATAGAATTAATAACTCTCACAACGGTTTCGGTGACTGTGGCCGGTTTCATAGAAACCAGACGGCTGTTACGCAGAAGTACTTTTATAGTGCCCAAGTAGACAGGAGCACTATCTCATAAAGTGTGGACTTACACACTTTCACAACCTAATACAAAATAATAATATTATTAATAACTCCCACACCGGTTTCGGTGACGGTGACCGGTTTCATAGAAACCAGGCCTGTTACAAATAGTAATTTTATAGTGCCCAAGTTTGTGCGCAGTACATAGAAGCACTTTCTCTTCCTTTACTCTCATAGCCCAATGGGACGGATGACCGACACGACTGGCGAGAGATCAGGCGTTGGACCGACTTCATCAATCATTTTACTTGTCAGTCAATCAGTTGCTCAGCCTGCATTGTCTTGGAAATAACATGTTACTAACACGGAATTCGAACCCACGACCTCCGGGTTGACTCTCTTCTTCTTTAAGTTTATTTATTTATATGGCGCCTCAGCTATAACCATGACCAGTGTCAAGTAAAGGAGGGAATCCAATTTTCTTGTTCCAATAGTTCTTAGCAACGTTACATAAATTTCGTCAAGTCTAAAGTCTAGTCAGAGTAAACGTCAATACAGTCAGAGTCAAGTCAGTCGGTTTAGTAAAGCGGTAGAAGCTTTACTAAAACTTCGGGTGGAGTTTTGGAGGGGAAAACGAAATAGCACATTTTTTTAAGTCGTATCACTTGTCCACACTTGTGCATGACAACGAATGTTTAATATTCGATATTCTACCATTATCACACATTAAACACCGGAATAACACAAATTTAATAAAAAAACACAGAACACACAACGTCGCTCTCTAAAATCCCCACCAAAAAACCTCTTCTTCTTTTTTGTTAACGCCTCCATAGTCTAGTGGTGTACAATTAATAGTTTAGTGACCGCTGTATAGAGTTTTTTTAATTTTGAATAACTCCTTCTAAAATTCGTTGTATTATTTCGTCTTATTGATAAACATAAATCGAGAGTATATGGAACTAAGTAAGGCATCTTCATAGGACAAGATCCACGTATCTATGCGCCGTCGCACACATTCATAAATCTAAACGTCAAAACAGAGTTCCGTCCAGGAGCGGCTTACATGTGTTTATGCGACGTCGCAGCAATAGAAACGATGCAACACACATGCAAGCCATGCGTTGTCCGTTTCCACGAGGATGACCTACTCGGTTCTATAAATTCTCTGATAAAGCGTACCATTAACGGTGTTGCCATGAAAACCCCGTGGTGTATCACAAGAGTATAATAAATGTTCAGGATGTTGGAGGCGAGGATGCTACACTGGCCCCGAGGGACGTGTGGTACAAGTTACAAAGTTCAGATCCAATTTAAATAAAGTTGGAATGTGATGCTAGTTCACGCGGCTCTTTCATTAATTACTAGCTTCTGTGTATATACCCCTATTCAATGTGAAAGTATGATTATGACTAGAGGACGATCTGTGGTTGAAATTCAACAATAAATGTTTTTTAATTCAATAACATACTTCAATCTATACATATAACAAAACAGTAAAATTGTCTGTCTGTACATTTAATATTTTTAACAAAATTATCTATGTACTAAGGAACAGTAAGAGAACACATATCGACAGAAAAAATTGTCTGCTTGTATGCGCTAATCTTAGGAAGTACTGGACGGATTTGAATAATACTTTCTTGTTTTATAGCTATTAGGTCTGGGCAACATATAGGATACTTTTTATGCCGGGAAAATGTACGGTTCCCACGTGATATACAAAATTTTGAGCAATGACACCAACTGGTTTGGCATAAAGGTCTCGGTACGAAACTTCAACAGACTATTTCGTGTATTATTATCGTGTTAATATAATGTCAATAAGCACAATATTGTAATGTTTTTTATGACATATATATGGGGGGCGCCCATGGACACTCGTAACATCTGAAGAGTCCCAAGTGCGTTGCCGGCCTGTTTATAGAGGAATGGGAATCGACATAGAGAATAGAGGAAGTTGGGTCGCTGGTCCAATTCACTCACTGGACGTGACACAGCATAATGCCGTTTCACCGCGGAGGTTCAAAAGACTGCAAGGAATTCTAATACAACGCGCGTCCGGGCTACGTCTCTGAAGTCTACAGAACGCCAGTGCGATGTACAACGCTATCGCTAACACCTTAGACCACAAATTTTTTTCTCGATAAGCCCTTTATAATGAGTTGTATAAAATTCTCGCGGGAACCAGAGTTCCCGACAAATGAACGATACATCCAAAACACTTCTAATTAAATTAATACGTTTCGGTGAAACGCCGAGCTTAATAAGCGGGTCGTGTACACTGAAAGGTGAATTTAAACACTAGCAGTGTTTGATTTCTACTAGCAGCACTTTCATATTCGCTTACATAGAAGAACTTGTATTTTATTGCTCACTAGCTGTCACCCGTGACTCCGTCCGCGTGAAAGTTTGTAAATTATCCCATTTTTACAACATTTTTTGATTACTGCTCGGCTCCTGTTGGTCGTAGCGTGATGTTATATAGCCGTAGCGACCAACATAAAAATAATTATTCCATTCCGGTCACTAGTTCCCGAGATTATAATAAATAAATAAATATAATAATATTATTAGCGTAGATTTCTTCCTATAAATTAGTGACGTTAAAAAATTTTTGTTATTCGCATTTGTTTGTCGGAAAAAAATATATTTTAGCAAAACTTAAAACTTTAAAGATCACAATTTTGCGATTGCTAACATAATTGAAAAAAACCGATAACTAACAGATTTTAAAACATTAGAGCAATTGCTTTTTTTTCTATTAATTGCTAGAATAGAGTAGAATAAAATATACTTTATTGTGTTCTAAATATTGTACAATCATGAAATTACACTAAGCAAAAATTTCATATGAACACAAAGGCGGCTTTACACATACATTAACATTACATTTCAGATAAGACATAATGAATAATTTCTAGATACATGTTGATGTTAAATATTACAAAACCCTGGAAATGGCCCCAAAATAACGATAAATAAAAACCGAATAGTTAAGCTTCGCGCACACTGTTGACTGGGCGTGACGCAGCGAATTTTTCATACAAAGAGCGCACTCGGTCGTGGAATTTGTTTGATGAATGCGTTGCGCCCCGTTGCAGTAATGTCACTCCATAAAAATTATGCGCCCTCACCCTGCCCTCAAAAAAACGATGCTACATTAAACCGTCACGTCACGTTGTCAGAGCCGTTAAGGATTGTATGTATCCCTGATTCACAGCGCTGAAAGTGAAAAAAAATTCGTGATTTGTATGACCAAGCCCCAAGCGACATGGGTTTGCCCACACAAATCACAAAAAAATTTTTTTTGCTTTCAGCGCTGTTACTTTCATAGTGTATATAAGGGATATAAACGATCCCTAACGATACGATAATATACAGGGTGTAACAAAAGTAACTTTTATCATTTACTTTTGTTACAACATATACAGTATGTTAATAATTATTGTATGATGTCTATAGTTCATTGTAAAAATAGCAGTGAAGATTTGCTTTTGATTTCTACGTTTCTATGGCAAATGCGATAGCGTCATAAACTTTTTCATTTAAAACTCACGCGTTCAGCACTGCAGCAATATTAGAAAATTGCCGTGGGAGAGCCATCCTTCGGTACGAATGGGCCCGCTCGACCGGAGTGATACCAGGCCTCAGAGAAAACTGACGTGAAACTGCCCTGTGCTGTATTTCGTTCAGTGAGTAAATTCACCAGTGGCCCAACTCCCCTAATCCCCTATCCCTATTCCCATTTCCTCATAAATGACCGGAAACGCACTTGCGACTCTTTAAATGTTGTGTCCACGCAGTCATTGCATGGCAATTTAACATGAAGTATTAGTCGCAGCGACAACTCAACGTAGTTCATTGCGATAACGCAACGGGATACCTGCGTAGCGTCCACGCAACGAAATTCATTGCCACAACACAATAACAACCTAGCATACAATTCTAACGAAATTAAACTTCCTTTCCTTTTTTTCCTTTAACTAAGCGAAATGTCCAAAAAAAGAAAACCCGACTGCAGGAACCGTTGCAATTAAAACAACAAGTTATGTATATTTCTAGAATCGCTGCTTAAAGCCCTTCATTTTGATACCCTACTCGAACTAAATGGGCGAAAAAAAAATTTATAACCTCACAATAAATTGTGACTTCAAAATCCGCCATTTTGATTTTTTAATTTTTTTAACGTACCCATCGTCACTTGCGATATCAAGACGAATCGACGAATCTAACCTATATAATACCTTATTGAATTAAAATAGGCTGCGATAATAAAAATTAACCCCGTCATGTCAGCTTATGTGACACAATAATATCACAAGATCCCGAACCTGCGACCTGTCAGCCAATTAATCTACTGCCCGGGCTGCCCATTAATACGAGGGATCAACTCGTCGTAGCCAGTTGTTTTGTCATTGCGACTTATATGACGCGACCGCGTAAGGCCGTGGTCACATGTTTCGTAGGTCTACCGAAAACGCAGGCGAAAACGAAACCGCAATCGTAGCCGAAACTCAAACAGACGTCGTAACCGGAATAGAAGTTAAAATTTGAAGTGACATTCATGTATATCAGCATCTGCATATACAGGTACGTCTACTTCCACATCCGCAAACGTATACATCTATATTCGCATCCACAAAATAAATAGCATCATTAAAAAAATTTGGTTCATATGTAGATAGTAGACCTGAGTCATTCCGTTGGTTTATTTCAATTCAGGGATAGGGGATTAGGGAAGTGGGCCCACCGGTAAACTCATTCACTGAACGAAACACAGCAAACGCCGTTTTACGTCAATTTTCTATGAGGCCGTGGTATCACTTCGGTCGAGCCGGCCTATGGCCGAAGCATGGCTCTCCAATGCAATGAGCATCCGTATTATGTACTTGGTATTGGAAAATATCTCATTGGTCGCCTCGACTCGGGTTTGAACCTGCACCCTCTCGAGTGCGAACCAAAGTTTCAAAGATAATCAAAGTTCAAACTCAATCGGCCAACCGTTGAGTTTTATATTTTTCGATGGTGAAAGTTTTAGTTGTTTGATGAAATAAATAAGATTGGGTTTACATTAAAAAAGGAGTAAATGGGACTAACAATAAACATACCGTATTTTTAGATTCATTTATCTATAAATTCGTGTGGACCCCGCCTTACACGCGGGCTCAACTCGTCCCGGTGGCTATTATTTAGTCGCCGCGACTTACACGCGACCACGTACAGTCGTACACGGACATATCATTTATTTCAATGGTTCGCCTCCGACTTCGTGACCAAACGACTATTCTTAAAAGTTCTTACTATTTATAGTCGTTGAGTTTTATAGTCTTGGTGTTTCAAACTTACTCGGAGTATAAAGTATACTTTATTCATCTTATTAGCTGTTGTAATAATTAAAACTTTAAACATTTAATAGCACACAAAAACAACAATAGAACACGTAGGTTGTATTGTTCGTAAATAATTATAAAGACGTAGCCAGAGAAAGTCGTGCTTTGTTACTTTTGCATGCGTAACACAGACTACATATTCTGCGATGGTCGCTAACCATGAAGTTGAAGAGTTTGTATGTTGGTTTCAATGCGCTTATCTCAGGAACTACTGTCTGTAATGGAAAAAAAAGAAGGCTAAAGGTTTATACAACATCACGCTACGACCAATAGGAGCCGAGCAGTAATAAAAAAATGTTGTAAAAACGGAATATTTTATTCATTACTCATGCGGGAAAAGTGACATTAAATTTACTCAAAACTGGTCTAGTTATTGTGAAGTGGGCAATTAGCGTCTTTTCGACCCCAAAAGTATGCGCGAAGATACCACTTTCCCCGCATGAGTAATAAAAAAAGTATTTCGTTTTTGCAACATTTTTTGATAACTGCTTGGCTCTTATTGATCGTAGCGTGATGTATAGCGTATACCGCCGTCTTCAAACTTAAAAGCCGTTAACCAACATCTGATCGATTTCGATATTTTAATGCCATCATGATCAGAAGAAAAAGCTCTATCGACGTGTATTACTAACATTTTTCCAGCTTTTATAGTCATCGAATTATCAAATTAATATTGCCGTTATATGCAAACGTTATATAACTCAAAAAGTACTTTTTGTACATTCGCTTCGCTCGTTCAACTTCGCTCTAGTGGGCAATTGACAACTTTTCGGACTAGTTGCACAATAAACTATTTTGTTTTGTTTTACGTGGATGTAGTCGTGGGTAACAGCTAGTCGTTTATAATCGGCACGGTCATCGTGCAAGCTTCCACACAATCTTTCCAAGTACTTTATCAAGCTCTTCTAAGGTTGCACTTTTTGGAATGTATTATCCGGTGGCACGGCAGTGGCACCACTAAGTCGAGCGCGAAGCAAACACTGCCGTACGATCTTTAGATCTATAGAAAATACTAGAAAGCTAAAATTATTCCCATCTAGTCAGCTCACAACACATACATGAAATCCATAATTTCGAATCTGTAGATCATTTAATTATGAAGGTAAGCGAAAGCAACGTTTTGCATTTTCGACACTCACTCACTCATCATCATCAAAATAGAACTTCTATTTCCCATGACCTCAGAGAGCTGAAATTTAGTACAAAGGTAGGGTTTAGTGGTCACATAAAGGGAAAACTATAAAAACTAGAATAATAGGTTTTTTTAGAATTTAAATCCATGACTATTTTGGTTTGTGCCCCTTGAGATGGGAAAAGGTTGAGAAAGCGGATTTCTTTAAAAACCGGTTCCATACTTTCGGAAACATAAGAATACAAAGATGTGTATTAACAAAACCTGTGCTAAAAATAACTTTTCTTCAAAAAGAAGAAAAATCATACCAAAAATATTCTGAAAAAAACAGGTTAAGTTTCGATTGAGCTGCTTTGTTTATGTCTAAAAAGTAATGAACTAACGAATTAGGTGTGGTCAAAGTTCAGTCATATAACATTAACTATGATACTCAACAAATTACAGTAAGGACCCTTTGACACGCCTTTGTCTAAATTTCATTACTTTTTAGAGAAAACAAGCAGCTCAATCGAGACTTGGCCTGTTTTTTTACAGAATGTTTTTGGTGGGATAGTTATTACTTCAGAGGGCTGGCTTGAAGCCAGGTCAAACACAATATACAAATATTTTATTACTAGCAAATACTCAGGGGGCTTTATTGTGTTCATTTTTATTCGAGAAATAAAATTTTAAGCACAAGACTGACACTGTAGTACCCAAAATGCGGGAATGAAAGTTTAAAAGTGAATATATGAATTTTAATATTTTCCACTATGTGGCAATCGTCATAATAAAATTGTAAAAAGAACGTAATATATACGGTATGATATGAGAAACCTCCTCCTTTTTGTGAATTAGGTTAAACAAGGTCACGTTTTTTGTCTAAGTGAGGAAGAAAAGATTTTGGTAAAGCCCTAAGTGGATAAAATAAGGGGTGAAAGTTTGTATAAAAAATATTGTGACATAGAAAAAAGCATACCTATCCATCCTAACTGATTCGTCTAGCCTACCACTGAACGGATCGAGTTGAAATTTGGCATACAGGTAGATGCTAGCGAAGCCGCGGCCAAGTATATGAACCGCGCTTACAGAACATGTCAAGCAAAGCAAAAGCCCTTACATCAGGGCTCAGGCGGGCAAAGGGTCGTATTTGTCCTTCGTTTAGCTGACACACCACCACCTTATTAAAGCGGGCTTACCTTCTCGAGGCTTTTACCCGACGCAACGTAAATCACTGTAACATCAGTATCCTGAGAGTGTTAAATAAAAAAAAATCTATAGCAGAAAATATACAATTATAATATTTAGAAAGTAGAAAATAGGGTTCGTGGATTTAACGTTCACAATAACGGCTTTTAAGTGACTATCGGCTTTACTATCCTGCAGAACTTCCGATGTCTTCATCAGGT
>JAOTAV010034818.1:0-19230 GCA_026546445.1 Cyclargus thomasi
TCCTTCGGGTACTTAGCACAGGGCCAGATTGACGTGGTGTGAAGCGTCCATAGATATTATTATTATTATTATTATTAGATAAGTTGTGGATAGCCTTTACGACACTTAACAGGAAGCGATGCAACAAGCCCTGCCCTCCTAGACAAGTGGCAAGCGATTAAGGTTGAGGATAATCGCTTCGCCTGTTTTGTATGGGATTAATATAGTCAAACGAAAATTCACGTGATCTGTTCGTCGATCGAAAATGTCAATCCCAAACAAAAACACTCCAAGTGATTTTCGTAAGCGATTTAATTTATTTTCTCTCTATGTCTCCCTCTCTCAGTATCAAAGCTTTCCTTTCTGACGATATTAGGGAAGTATTAAGTAACAAATGTGACACATATTGACAATAATACGTTCAAGTAATAAGTTTAACAGCACCGATTTATTTGCTCAGCGTATCGTGTTACTTTAATGTTGTGGAAAACGCGATTTCCTGCCGCATACCTTGTTATTAGAACGCCCTTAGTTTTTACTTACTCAAGGGCTTTAACTGCTTTGTGTAATTGAAACATGCGAGGAACCCCGCCGGAACCTTAGAGTTTGTTGCTACAAGAAGCAATGGTTATTCGTGGTCTTACCTCAACCTGCTTCAAATTACAAAAAAAAAGGTACAGTCACATCGAACACACTTTCAGTATATCCCTATTCCCTACATTATAATATAGGGTTAGGGCATAGGGTACACGTTTACAAGCATGTACCCTATGGCCTTACTTCTTCAAGTATGAAATATCTAAAGTCTAAACTTCACCATGGAAAAATTTGGTTAGGCACAGGCGACAAGATGCATAGATAATTTTTTTAATGACATTTAGGGTGCAAGCGACTAGAGCGGGTTACCTGATGGAAAGCAACTGCCGTCGCCCATGGACACTCGGGATATCCGAAGAGCCGCAAGTGCGTTTCCGGCTTTTATGAGGGAATAGGGAACGGGAATAAGAATAGTGGGATTCGGGAAGTTGGGCCAACGGTAAACTCACTTACTGAACGAAACACAGAACAACACGCCAGTTTTCAGTGAGGCAGTGGTATGACTCCGGTCGGCTGGACCCATTCGTGCCGAAGCATGGCTCTCTCACGGCAATTTCTCTTTTCTTAACCAAATTCTCTTCTCATAACCAAACTTAGTAGCAACTATTTTCTAACAACGGAACAGAACCCACGATCTCCGAGTCAAGACTCATATAGACCAAAGAGGCGTTAGATATGATGATGATGATGATGTACCTACGACGGAACTCAAGTCTAAAGGGAGCACCCAGCTCGTACACCCTGTTCAGATATGGCGCAGACAGCGAACGGGTTTCGAAAGTTACCGGCTCAGCTTTTCTAGTCACGAACCACGATCCTCGGTTTAGTGGTGCTAGACGATAATAACCCTTTTGCTGTAACTGCTAAAGACCATAGTTTGAAGCATGGATATGCATCGAGAATTGTTTATTGGCACAATCTAAAGGCCTAGACGGGTCTTACTCAATTAAAAACCTAGACTTGAGTCGAGAAGATATTACAGGCAACAAACAATTACAAAGAGAATTCAATCGGATGAATATCTAAATTTTACACGAGCGTAATACAATGGCACATATTTTTCGGCTATGAAAAAATAATTAATACGAAATTTTTTCGCACCAGGTCACGCTCCCTGATTTAATAATTCTGAAGACAGATGAATGTAAAATTTTCAACTCTATCAGCCCTCTGCAAGTGAAACTACAAAATGAATTTCGCTTCCTTGGCTTCCTTCCTACCAGAATCTATAAGCAGCTATAATTAACCCATAACCTGCCACTTAAACTCCTCATGTTACCCGGATATGGTCATAGATCATGTTACCTATTGTTTTCGAGGGTTTTCGAGTAACCAGTTACAAATATGGCTATTTAGTAATAGTGAATGTTCCATTATGAAACTGTAACAATGGATTCTATATAGTTAGTGGTTTCTCGTTTTTGTAACAAATACAATACGAGTCAAAATGAATCAGTTTTGATAAGTTTGAAATATACGTTTTCTCCTCACCCTCAGCCCTCATCTTAACATGTCCCAGTTATTTTATTTTATTTTAGAGAGACACCGACAAAACAGAATTTATTATTTATTTTATATTGCGCATGTTATACATGAACAATTTTGCTTACAGTTAAAATGAGTTCTAATGACAGGTTAAGTACAGCGTGCATATGCGACAAGAATTTGAGATGAAATGAGATTATGATAAGACTTTTTTGTTCTTACAAAATTAACAAATAACATTATTTAAGTTAAAACCACATATAGCAACATACATACTATTATTATGACGTCACTAACTTGACTGCAGAATGCCTATTAACATACTGTTTTAGATTTTAAAATAACTCAGTTCAGATAAGAAAGTATGCAGAGGTCGGGACAGTAAGTTGTAATTGTAAGATCTTCAATTCACCTTGAGTCCAATCTCCAAAAAGCAAGCGAAATACTATTTTATCAGACTAATTAATATACACTGAAAAAGAGACTATATTTATTTTATCAGATTAATTTGTTATGCCTTATCTATTCGGTCACCATGACGTATCGTTAGGCCAAAATTAGAGGTGCCGTAGCGAAAGTCATGTTATTATATAAACCATGATACAAGGCCGCTGTGCCTACGCTTTTTAGGGTTACGTACGTAAGAGTAAAAACGGGACCTTTTTACTAAGACTTCGAAGTCTGTCCGTCTGTCTGTCTGTCTGCATCTCCAGACAGGTAATAGCTATAAAGTTGAAATTTTCACAGAATGTGTATTTCTGTTGCCGCTATAACAACAAAATAAAAGGGCTCTTAAACTACAAATGCGATTTTTTGTCATTTTCTTTCTTTTGATAATAATAGATGTCGCTAGTGGTCGTCTACATCGCTCTATCGCTATACATTATATATGACGTGTTCGACTGTTATAACTGTTGCAGAACAAGTATTCTAATTTTTTTGCTTATTACTGGTACGGAACTCTTCGTGCGCGAGTCCTACTCGCACTTTTGTTGTTAATCGTTACGGTTATAATATGGTCAATAGCCTCTTGTAAAGCACAATGAAACGGTAGTCAAGTTGCATTAACAAACACTTACCGTAATGTTATAATCCTAGTTATGAGCTGTTAAAATTGAGAAGATTAGACGAAAATCTATTGTATATTATATTACAGTAAAATTGGATTGGAGTTTCATTAAACGCGCTAAAGTTGGTAATCACTGTACTGGTTTTTTTTTTAATAATTTGGCACAAAATATATAAAGTGAATTGTGGGAATATTTTTACGCTGATAGAATGTACGGGTCCCACAGGATAATTTATCTACCCGAGCAGAGCCGCGCTTAACGTCTGGTATATCTATACTAATAATATAAAACTAAAGAGTATGTTTGTAAGTTTGAACGCGCTAATCTCAGGAACTATTGACCGGAATTGAAATATGATTTTTGTGTTAGTTAGTCTATTTATCGAGGAGGGCTATAGGCTATATAACATTACGCTCCGACCCTTAGGAGCCGAGCACTAACCAAAAATGTTGTGAAAACCTTAGAATTTTTAAGTTTCACGCGGACGTAGTCGCGAGCAACATCTAGTGAATAAGATAATGTATTGTATTCAAGGTTATATTTTACCATTCAATTTTAATTCGAGATGTAATATTTAGATATTTTTTTCATATTCATTCGTTGTGTTAATTAGTACTTACCTGTAGTCTATGACTATGTCGAATCTAGACAATCCATAAATACAGGATGTAACGAAACAACGTAATAATACTTTAGGGTGCGTATGAGTCCGACGTATAGAGATCATTTTAATGTAGCTGAGCTGAAAAAATAAATTTTATCTAATTCAATCTGTTGTATGGGCTAGCCTTACTTTTTTTCTTAATTTTTTTTGGGTTGGGCAAAAACTAAAATATGTCGCCCCGACTTATAATTTTAACATTTGTCATCTTTATAATTTCAGCTATAAGATGTTTACTAAGAAATAGGCCTTCCGGAAATAATGCATCACTAACTGTTATTGTTCGTGTTATTAACTTATTAATTATTATTTACTAGTAGAGAGAGTTTGCATATCACGGGAACCGTACATTTTTCCGGTATAAAGAGTATCCTATGTATGTGTTGCCTAGACTTAATAGCTTTTAAATAAAAAAGATTTATTTTAATCCGTTCAGTAGTTCCGGAGATTAGCGCGTACAAACAGACAAACAGTTAAACAGACTTTTTTTTGTCGATTTTTGTTCTATTACTGTTCCTAAGCCCCCCACATTGATTAGTTTATAAAAGTATTAATTGTACAGACACGCCAATTTAACTGTATCATTATATGTATGTATAGATTAGTTTTGTATGAAAGTAAACAAAAAAGTCTTTTTTAACGTAAGGCAAGCGTTATATACTTAAATTTTATCGAATGAATGTGATTTGATGTAAGACGAGTGTTTCGTAACGGTGGCTCGTACCGTGAGATTCAAGATCTAGTTCAGTGATATTTTAGGTATTACATAATACGAGATTTTGTATTGTCTTTGTCACCTGCACTCGTAAAATTTTAATTTCACCTAAAATTAAATGTTTTTTAAAAAATGTTACAAAAAAAATAGTCCAAGGTAATTGTTTAGTTATGTTATATTCAGGTCAAATAAAAGTATATTTTGCAAAACTTGTGTTTTTTTTTATTTAAATGTTTTAACGTATCAGCCTATCTACGAATTTTCGGCTTCGACGTTTTGTGCTTAATTTGTACGGCCTATTAATAAAATATGTTTTAGTTTTATACACACGTAATAACTCGAAAAAATATATTCTTGCTAGTTATTTGTAATAGAAGTGGGCCGTAAATGTAAAGTCAAAATAAGAGGAAATTATTGAATTTTTTAATGATATCAAAATTAGAAGGTATCAATCACTCTGTGAAAAACTGATCTGCAACAAAAATACTATCATACGAATACCAGTTTATTCATTAAATTTGCTTACCGCACAAGAAACGCACATTTTTGGGGAAAAAGTGTTCTTTGATTTCCTGCCACTTATAGTATCTCCATACCAATGTTAGGGTATGTCATTTAAATCGTTTGTGCGATTAGAACATGAAGAAGTAACAAACAGGCAAACACTTTAATTACAATTTAGTTTAAAGTAAGAATAATACTTCAAATTAGATTTTCTAACAAAAAAGTTCTGATGTTGTGACTATACACGATTGTGGTCTCCATAAACTCAGCTAATCTTATCTATCTCGCATTAACTTTCTTTGTTTATCTGCTGCGGTAGTGTTTAGCTTTCTACTCCCGACAGAACTGAATTAAGGCACGGACACGTTTCCTTGTGTCGAAGCTAATTTTATAATATGGCGCGGCAAAACCATTTTAGTGAAAATCATGGCCAAAATAATAACACGCATGAAAAATTAAGGTTTTTTTTATAAAAATAAGGGGGCAAACGAGTAAAGGGGTTATCTGATGGAAAGCAACTGCCGCCGCCCATGGACACTCGCAACATCAGGGTTGCATGTGCGTTGCCGGAAAAAAAGGTATCAACACCGTGTGGATTCGAACGATAAGAAAATCCATATATTAATAGTATATTATTAATAAGTAAATAAAATTAATAGGCTAGAAAGAATTTAAATATACGTTCAAAATGAAAATCAATTAGGACAATGCCAGAGACAAACATAGATTTTTTAACCTATATTATTAAGCCGCAAAATTCAATGAAAACTACCAACCTATATATTTAATATTAATTACCAAAGTCCGCAACTGCGAACACATTAGTCTTAAAGCTCAGATATAATATTTAATCACTGCTTCAATCTATCGACACTCGTCTAAATCAATAAAGGTTCAGCGTATAACCCCGATTTGTAAAACAAACAACTCATTAGTTATCAATAAAAAATATATTGACCTACAACAAACGGGTATTTAGTAGTTCACAAACTGAGCCCTAATGTGTGTCTATTATATAACTAGCATTATGTCAATAAGTTTACGTCAAGCTCATTTGTTAAGCTGAGCTGATTTTATTACTTTATTAATGGACTCAATAAGAGGTTTCGCTGATAACTTGTTATACAGTTAACGCGATGGTTAAAACTTATGACCTATGTGATTATGACACATCATTTGGCATAATATGCGACTCAATTTATTGGTATGTCTTTAACAAATACAGATTTAAAAAAATATATTGGTATGTTAGGGTCGACATGGTCTGAGCTATAATATTATGTCGTGCTATACAATATAGCTTAGCACGTCATATAAATATATTGTTATAGCTAAGTGTGCGGTCACTTGTATATAGAAAACAAGCTGTTGCCCGCGACTCCGTCCGCGTGATAGCTTTCCTCTTAAAATATTTTCGGATTTTTTACCACAAATCTCACGAAGTCTGAGACCCTTCCGAACGAACGAATGTAAAATAGTCGAAATCGGTTTGTGCCTTCTGAAGATATATCGTCAGGAAGGTAAATCCAACTTTTTTTTATATAATAGATCATATCGTAATATGCCTTGCTATATAATATTAAATATTAATATGTATATTATAGCTACGGGTGGACGGGACGGGCTCTATAAAGGGAAGCAACAATATAATGCGGGTACACGATAATGGCTTCACAAAAATATATCTTCCATACATGTAATAAAACAGTAAAATTGAAGTGTATATATATTTAATATTTTTTTACAAAATAATTATTGAGGGGGTTGCTAAGGAACAGTAATAGAACACATATCGAAAAAAAAGTTTTCTGTTTGTACTTGCTAATCTCAGGAACTAATGGACGGATTTGAATAAATATTTTTTTAATAGCTATTAGGTCTGGGCGACATATAGGATACTTTTTATCCCGGGGAAATTTACGGTTCCTGCGTGATATACAAATTTTTGAGCAACGAAGTTGCGGGCACCAACTACTAATATAAAAAATCTATAGAGGTATTAATGTTCACCCAATGTTAACGGCCAATAAAGTGGGTACGGGACAGCCAGTAGAGGTACAATGTTACGCGAGAAACGTCTAGAAACGCAACAAATTGAACACTTTCCATTGTCTGTCACCATATTATGTGCAAATATGGAATCTGGTCCGCCCTAAGTGGCGCTAAAGACTTTTTCACTTTTATGTTTTGCTCCAAAGCAAAAGTCGACCCAGATTCCTCAGCCAGCGTGACGTAACGATGTTTTTATTAAGTAACGAAAAGTAAATAAATATCTTAGTTTCTTTTGCAGTATTTCTTCTTGTCGTTAATTGTTATTTAGTGATGTCGAAAAGTGGGTCGCAAAAAATGTTCTCCAGTAGTAGGTTGCACGAAGCTATAGTTTTTCAAGCTATGATAGCACTAGCTTATGTCACCATCAACCAAGCTACTAAGTTAGTACTTCGGGCTTCATGTAGACAAAACTATAATGAAGCTATCATTCTTATGAATGAAGCTAGTTTTGTTAGTGTTATTTAAAGCTAGTACCACTAACTGAACAAAACTAGCTGCACTTCCAAACTAGTTAATTAAGTAAGTTGACTAGCCAGGGTTAGCTAGCCAAGGCCATAAAAATCTAGCTTGGTTAGCATAAAAATTTGCCTCGTGTATCCCAGGCATTTTATTAAAGCTAGTTTTGTCTGCATTAAAAGCTTGCTAGCTTTAGTATTATTAGTTATGATAACTTAAATAAATTGCTATTTATTAAGCTGTATGATTAAACGAATCTCTGCTGCCAGCAGCGATTATGCTTTGGCATACAACATAATGGCCTCATGCTAATTTTACGAAGAAAACGTTTTATTAATTATGCTATTAACGCTAATAGTGTCTCATCGATCACCGTCTTCAGGGTGCCTAGCCAAGCTGCTTACTTTTATTCACTGTTGAAAATGGTTTGATTGTTAAGGCGAATACATGTGCCTACGTCAACACCTACTATACAATGGGAGATTCTCCCCCAGCTAACAGAAACTAACTAATATACAATTAATCAAAACAAAAAAATAAGAAATCCTCGCTAATTAATTTTTTTCTGATGAACTATAAGCTCGGAGAAAAATTCCTTGCTACAATTTTAATGAATAAAAATCATTATTAAATATATAATTTTTGGGTAAGCTTAACCTCTATTATTAACTATATTAATAAGAGGTTAAACTTAACCTCTAATAAGCCAACTGCCATCCTTCATCTTAAGGATATTACATACAAGCCTTAATATGAAGGATGGCAAAACGTAAAATATATTATGTCTCTATGTCAGTGTATCACTATGTCAGTCATCCAGTTGCTCACTAACTCTGAGTTTTATATATTCCCAAGACAAAAACACAAATCACTTTTCCATATATATTAGTATGGACGTATTGGTAATACTTTTTGTGCAATAACGCAACGTGATCCGAGCCAAGTTTTAATGACAGTAACGAAAAGCGTGAAGATCGACTGAAGTTCCAATTACACTTTTAGTGCGGTTCGCTTGGGAGGAAACATTACACAAGAGATCACTCTTCACCGGAAGTGGAGTTACATTAGCGGTGAGACAGTGATAAAATGCCTTTATGTTGGCAACATACTGGGTTTCCGCACTTTTACTACGTTTTTTCAATCAGGGAAGCACTCCCTGATCTTTTGGATGTGTGGCAGTGTTGGTTCCACGTTACTTTTATCCAGTATATAACAATTTTTTTTTTGTAAATTTTGAAGACATTCTGAAAATAATAAAAATCGCGATGCCTTTATCTCATGATCTATTAGTTTTGAGTATTCAATTCAGGTAAAATAAAACACTCAAAAGATATTTTTTAAAAATGTGATTCTGAATCTTTCTTATTGCCTACCTGAGCAAAGCACGTGTACATCTATGCAAATACATATATTATAAATTACGAAAAAGTGTTTGTTTGTTTGTCCTTGCTTCACGTCCTAATAGACCAACCAATGGACTTGATTTTTGGCATTAAATTAACAGAAAAGATGGAGAGAAACATACTTCAGGCTTCTTTTTGTCAGGATAAGACCTCATGTTTATTCATTCGTATTTTTCCAAAATTTTGGAATTCCACGCAAGCGAGCCCGCCGGAAAAAGCTAGTAGCTTAAATCTCTAGATTCTCAAGACTTCTATAACTCTACTTATATTCTAGACTAGACTAAACCCTACGATGATTCGCTCCACATGCGCTGAAAGCGAAACTTACGGGAAAAGTGGAAAATTGTAATTAAGGCCTCCAAGTGAAACTCGACCATTAACAATTTTTAATTAATTTGCTTAGGAAACTAATGAGGCTCCTTAAATTATTTACTTTCTAATATTAATAAGTCACGTGCCTATTTCACAAGTATTACAATAAAATTCTAATAATTAAATAATAATTTAGGAATAATTAAAATAAGAAATAATAATTAAAATAAAAATAATTAATTTCTCAGGAAATTTGTAGTGAGCGTTTTCAGAATGTCATACTGTCTTCATAAAACGGTATCCCATACCGTAAGCCAGTGACTTTTTTACAATTAGAATTGGGAACTAGCCGTGCGAGAAGAACCGGTGTAAGAAACTTTAAAATCTAATGATATTTATATCAATGAAATAGCTCAAAATATGTCGAGGTTGCCCAAGCAACCCTGCCTAATAAAATATTCAGTTTCAATTAACGATGATGAAATCATTTCAATAATTAAAACCCTTTAATAATTAAAACCAATTATATTCAAATCATAAGGAACACAATGGAGGAGTTTGTAATACTGGACACCTACACTACTCTCACTTATTTCACTAATAGCTCTTAGCCTAGGCTTCGCTTGTCTCCGGGGCTCCAGACAATGGGTACCTCCCCGGCTTAGCTTGTCCTGGCGTCGAGGATATAGCTCTCGTTTGCTGGAGTTTTCCCTTATTGGTGTAAGTCCGGTCCCGTTTGAGATTGACCGGCCGGTCGTGGAGGGGTGGTCCTGTGTTAGACAGATCCGGGATCCGAGTCTCATATACCCCCGGGGCGTCTCGACCTTCCGAGGCGCACACCCTGTGCCTTTCTTAAGAACATAATGTTTTTCCAAGACCAAAAGAAGCCTATGTTACTCTCCATACTTCAGCTATGTCAGACGACCTCTGTGGCGCAGTGGTTGAGCAAATTGGTAGCTCACGCGGTTTCGAATTCCGTCGACGAAACCAAAGTTTTTCAAAGTTCCTGGGTCGTGGATGTGTATTAAATATGTGTATCATATAATAAAAATCTTATATATGTGTATAGTATAAAAGTATTAAATATAATTAATAATTATTAAGTCTATGCCAAAAACCAAGTCGATTGCTTTCTTCGCATTCGGTTCTTGGTTATACAACAGTAAGGATTTGTGGAATTCGCGGGAATCAGAGTTCAGTGCAAGTGTGTCCGGGTCGCACTCTTGCCGCTCTCGCGACACCACCGGCCATATCTCACGAACCAGTTCAAATGTCACGACACAATGGAAATGAATATTGTAAATCAGCATTTTATTGCTTAATATGCGCCTAAGTTATGACAGTTTACGTAATGGCGCCAAGATGCTGCATGGAGTAACCGACGAAAAGATATATGTTTATTATCGTGTCATGTCAAAATATTGTATCGTGCGTAGCGTTTTATTTGTTAAAAATATGCAAAAATTGAAGCATATTTTAAAATAATATTGGTATTCCACGCTCCTCCTCCATATCAACTATAACTGAGAAAAAAAGATGCTATTACATCTAGGCGTCTTTCCTTAAAATGGGTACAAAGTTTTCCGCACGCGTTTTAATATATAGATAGCATGAACAATATTCATGCAAAGGTAAATAATTTTAATATCGTTGGTGCTGTTTTAGTTTTACTTCTTAATAATAAGTTTGTGTCAGCATAGGCATGTTACTGGTGTTTTATCGTAATTAAGCTATTTAGAAACTATAGGATATGCATCTGAGGTCTGCAGATGAAAGCAGTGGAAACGTCAGGACAACCGGCGGATGTGCTTTCTCTGCATACTAACTATATCGGGCTCTGTGTCCATTCTACTGTCGACTGTCAAGTGTCAACGGATGCCACGATATACAGTGGTAGGCACCGTACTCTCGACGTTCAGAAAGTGTACTTAAAGTACTTATTTTGAATAAAAAGATTTGATTCTGATTTTATAGTTTGTAGATAGGTTCTAGTACCTTAACACTAATTAGTACCTTGATGACCTCTGTGGCTCAGTTGGTAAGCGCGTTGCTTACCAACTGAGCCACAGAGGTCATCAAGTAGTCTAAGCCGGGGGTCGCGGGTTAGAATCCCGTCGACGGAGCAAAAAGTTTTTCAATGTTTATGGGTCTTGGATGTGTATTAAATATGTATATCATATAATAAAAATCTTACATAATATGTGTATTGTATAAAATTATTAAATATATTTCCGTTGTCTGGTACCTGTAACACAAGTTCCTCGGGTACTTAGCACGGGCCCAGACTGACGTGATGTGAAGCGTCCATAGAAAATATTATTATTATTATTAGTTAACTTAATACTGTAAAATATAAACAAAGTGTAAAAAATACTTATATGCAAAAAAAAGAGTTATATCCGGCGCATTTTTTATACTTTTCACACAATCACAAGCATGCATCTTGTTATCTGTATGATCAGAGCAAAAAATGTCAGTCTTAGTTTAAGGTGAAATAAATAAATATCACCTAAACACACTTGTCACTTAGGGCCAGTTTCACCGTTTACACAAACTTATTTCACAGATGTTGTCTGGAGAATCTTTCAAAAAAGTTGTGGATAGCAGAAACCAGCAAGCCTAACCTAACCTGTTTCACCAACAGGCTCTTAAAAGCGTATCCATTATAAATTATAACAATAATTATGAATCTTATGATGAATCTCATGAATATGATATCTCAATAATTATGAAGATTATGAATATTATATTGGGCACGGCAACGCACTTGCGATTGTGGATGGAACGATTATCCATGGGCGACGGCAGTTGCTTTCCATCAGGTAACCCGTCTGCTCGCTTGCCTCCTTAATATCACAAGAAAAATGTTTGTTACAACAGAATCCGATATAAATACAGAAACTTCTTGAATAGTGTTTATTATGCACGATAAAAATAATTGTCTTCAAATTATTAAAACACAATCACAATGTCAGGAACACTTAATCGCGACTTGTTTATATAACAAGTTCTATAACTTTTTTATCATTTCTTTCTATGGATTGTATCTTTCTATGAATTGTATGATTATTAAAACTTACATTTATCATTTGTATTGTTCCTATATAAATAAGTGTAATAATCAAATGACATTTAAACTCTGCATCTCTATTAAAAACGTTAAAACGCACAAAAAAAAAACGCAGCCCAACGAACTCCTTCGATAAGACCGAAAGAAAATCGATAAAAATTAGTTCCTGATTGTGTTAATGAAAGATCAAAGACTATATTAATTCGCAACGGTGTCGTTAACAAAACTTTAACGCTCTAATAACTTCAGCAAACATCCGAATAGCGTGAAGAGAACTACGTAATCCATAATTAAGCGATCGTGTTATGACATTTATATCTTGTTTCTTTGTTGCATATTCATAATTCATCAACCTTGATCGTTTCGAAAGGTCATTGTAAATATTCTTTTCATTTATATCTAGAACTTTCGAAGTGAGTCGATAATGGTAATAACAATAATAATATCTCGCTTCACACCACGTCAGCCCGGCCCCGTGATACCCCGTGATACAATATTTGTCAAAATTTAGTGGAAAAAAAAGTATAATGTTCTCGAAGGTTGCAAAATGTTAGTTATCCGCTTCTTCCACTTATGTCTACATTTTTTTTTTGTTCGTGGACTCGGTTTACATTCACAAAAAATCTGTCGGATCCGCTAGATTTCTATTAAATTTACAGACGGTGCGTTGTGTATGAAAACAAAAAAACATTAGTTCAGCGCTAAATGAGAGTCAAAGATTCAAACCCGTCAGCGCTTAGTACTTAAGTACTAATATAAATATTGTAAATTTTGTAAATTACCTATTTCATCATCTGGCTAATGTGTCTAGCTATACATCAAACCCACATTTTTTTCGAGTCCAAAAGCGTCTATTAAAGCAATAATCTGGAAGTTTTTAAAATTTAAGTTATCTGCTTTTTCTTTCACTTATGTCTTCAAATGAAAATTGACCAATCGTACAAAAGAATAAAGCTGGTAACACAACAATCAATGTTACGTAATTAATAAGAAAATCTAATAAAAATTAAATTGATTTCTCTCGTATAGTATGGTTAGTGGTTACCAATAAATAATTATATAGTTTTATTCAAACTCTTGTTTTAACAGTATTGAATTTGGCATCACGCTTCACCTAGCATGCGGAAACGTACGTTAATTTATTTCAACCAAACAATCACGGCCTATAAAGTCTCCATTTAAAACTACCTAAATAGTAAAATGGAATTTTATAACAAAATATTATATTGTAAATTTATTTTATAACAAAATATATGTGTAAATTGTTTCATGGTTTTCAGTAAGATAAAGCTGTATTCGAAGAGGAGATAATAAAAATTTGGCAACAACAATACATAAAGACAGAGACGTGCCAGAAAACTTAAATTCTTCGAGTGTTCGTTAGTGCGAATAATCCAAAACTGCTGATTGTAACACAGTAACTACATGGTGTTTTTTATTACCCTTAATTTTTTGTTATCCTTAATCCTTTCAAATTTTAAAAACAAATGTTGATAAATACAGACAGCACCCGCACCACATCACCATGTTAAATAGAATTTACGTACAGCTTATAAAAAAAGCTATCCTATTACAATTTTAATGAATGTGATTTAGCGCGAAATAAGTCAGGATAGATTAATGGATAGTTAATGCATAACTTATATCCATCCATTCGATCTACTTTCACATTTATAATTACTATAGTACCTTATGAAAATACAATGCTATTTAGGTCGTATATTCAAAATAAATACTCTATTTCAAAATTTTACAGAACATAATAAAGGTTTTTCTTTACTATCAAATTTTTTACTCTTCTCTTTTTTGTAAGTCAAGGTTCCGAGCGTAATATCTTCATAGGAAAGTGAAATACAACTTTATTTAACAGATTTTGTATGGAGAATTGTTTAAAAAGTTGTGGATAGCGTAACAGAAACTTTAACAGTAAGCGATGAAACAGGCCCTTAAATTCTGACGGTAAACCCTAATTGTAATCAAGGCTACTCTCATTGTAAACGCTATATGAGAGACACATATGGTAGCCCTAAAGCATTATAAGGTAATTGCACACACCCTGTATTCATAAAAAGTTTATTTTCGAAGTGTATATTTTATTCTGCAAAGTCACAAATACAATAAATATACACATCTTTCAATAAAGCCGCTACTATCGAAAGTCGATCATGGTCTAATTTGATCGTTTCGAGTTACATAAGTCCAAATAATTGACATGGAATTCCGTACAAATTGACATGTAATATGTGTACTAAACAACTTTCAAATTATATTCCGGTACTTACTTTCTTATTCGTGTCGTGAATTAGGATGAACTTGAGATTGGTGTCAGAGATAATCGCACGCTTAAGTGCGGCTTAAGTAAGACTTGAATTAAGCGGTGAATTAATCACTGGTTTTGTTTTTCAGCAGCGTCCGTACAGAATACAGAATCTTGTGTGCCCTATAGCTAAATCACTAAGGTACAAAATTTCATAGAAAATTTCTGAATCTCTCTTGAAAGATAGATTTTTATTAGGTGTAAGATCCAAATGGACGCAAAATGCAAAATGTGCAAAATGCATTTTTGTTATTTTGCAAACGTTTCTTACAAGTTTCCTGACCAGAGTGAAAAACAAACAATAAAGAACCCCCAAAGAGGGGTAGAGATTCCTAGAATCCTACAGATTTTTTTCTTGTTATTTATGTAAATGTCGCTGAGAAGTCATTGCAGTAAACATTTTATACTGCGTAAGGTCAGCGGCACAGTAAGCGTTATTATGTTGACAAATAAATTTTAAATTACTCAATACAAGATAATTTTAGCATTGACATTCAAAGATTTCAACTTACAAGCAATAACGCCATTCTTTAATTTCCTGGTTTTCACCTGTTACTACTGCATTTTTTATCCGAAATTACTAACATTTTGATTTGCTTGTGCTAAATTTTTTATTACTATACCAATCTACAACATTGTTAATTATATTGACTATCGACAAGTGTCGACCCAACAGACGAGGCATACGTAACATTTAGCGGCATTGTATACAATTTTCAAAAAGTGCTGGATGTGTTATATGGCAAAAATACTACCGCGTATGCACAGGACATATAAATCAATATATAATAAATTTTGTTGTTTTTTTAAAACTTATTATACCATTTTTCTATGGTCCATTCTAGGCATACAAAGCGACATTCGCTAACAATCCGATGTAGCATTTTTTACCTTTATGGATTACACCCTAAATAAACAGCCCTTAAGTTCTGATATCGACCGAGAGCGGCCCGCTTGGAATTGAACTCGTGACCTATGTTCATCTCGCTCACTCCTACTGCAGTTATCTCCCTCTTTGGGCTGATAAATTAAAACGCTAGAATGCAGGGAAGCACGCCATATTGCGGTCAAAATATTAATATAACCTTACAAGCGGCTTTGTCGTGTGAATTTTGTTTCATTTCAGTTAATTGTACAATTATTATGGTGTAGCAGGCAGAATTGCAGACCTCATCACAAACGTGTGTAATAATGAGCAATGGGCATCATACCTATTTATTTTAACATCTTGACGAAATTCGGGGTTAGGTTAGGCTTTGCTTCCTAATGTTTGGGGTCATTTTGACGTTTGAGATACATTATAGTGTACCTATGATTATATGTCAAACACTTTTGACATAATATATGTATAGCTTAACCCTAAAGTATTTACGAAAAATTTAACATTGTTAGTACATTTAATGGTAAATTTAAAGGTAATTGCTTACCATCCGCCTAGGCACGTAATTCTCATTTAGGTGGGTATGATGTCATCTGTGCAGTGATAAAGTTCAGTCCCCTGCTTATCGCTACCGTGTAAACATGGCCTAATTGTGACATATCACGCTTGTGTGTAGTTGCGCTAAACTTGCAATATCGAGTTTCAGAATCACTTTCATCCATACATACTAATATTATAGACTTGTTGGTGCCCGCAACTTCGTTGCGCAAAAATTTGTATATCACGCGGAAACCGTACATTGTCCCGCGGTAAAAAGTATCCTTTATGTTGCCCAGACCTTACAGCGGGCTAATATATCTTTATAATAAATCTTTTTTGTTTAATACAAAGATGAGCGAGTACAAACAGACAACTTTTTTTGACGATATGTGTTCTATTACTGTTCCTTAGTAATGTGGCAGACATTGATTATTTTGTAAAAATATTAAATGTACAGACACTCTAGTCTTACTGTTTTATCATATGTTCGGATAGATGGAAAAGTCTGTTTGTTTGTTTCGTTGTTTGTTCTTTCACAAGCTAACGAAGCAATCAATTGACTTGATTTTGGCATGACTTAGTTGAAAGGATGAAGGATTATGTTACTACATACCATCCTTTTGGTCTTGGAAAAACATATTGTATCTAAAGGGTCTGACAAAAATATTCTTATCTATTAATACGCGAACGGAAAACTTTGTACCCCTTTTTAAGAAAGACGCGAAAATTTAAAAGCATAAAATTTCTCCCAGGTATAGTCGATCGCTCCCAGGAGCGTGGAATACCAATATTAATTTTAAATATCCTGCTTAATTTAAATAAATTAAACGCTACACACACTACAACACGCACTGTACAATATATTGATGTGACACGATAATCATACAGAAATTCTCTATTGTTTATGGTCTGAAGTCTGTGATTTTTTAAAATAAAATTTAATGGCCTGGTAACTAGACCTTTAAATGCCCAATTGAAGTCTGGGAGTGAATTGAGAATAGATAATATTTTTTAATAACTCCTCCAGGCGATTGTTTTAAAGATTAATGGTCGGATTTCGACCACAAGGCGACCTCTAGTTTTTATGACATTTTCAAATTCCACGCGAGCGAAGCTGCAGGTAAAAGCTAGAAATATTAATTGTTTGTTTGGATACGTGTCACTCAATCTCTTCCTGAGCGGTTTTTTATCTGTAGTGTACAAGACACTGTACTAGCCGACTTGTGTAATAAATTATTTATGAATTACAAAGCAAAGTCGCGGGTAGTAAAAAATATACAAACTATCCTTACTAATATTATAAATGGAAAAGGGTTTTTATTTTTTTGTTTATTCGTCTTTCTTCACGCCTAAATGAAGCAACCAATCGACTTCATTTTTGCCATTCACTTAGTTAAAAGGATGAAGACTACTTTTGCTGTAGAAAAAACATCACATTTTTTAAAAAATCGTATTTTTACTAATCTTCGAATTCCATGTTAGCGAAGCCGCGGACAAAAGCTAGTAACTAATAAGCTGACACACCCATGTTAGCCCGGGCTCGCACATATTGAAATAAGCGGATTTTCTTGTGTCCATTATCATGAGCATTTTTTGAAGTTCGGTATTTTACAAGAATGTGATACTTAACTAATTTTACATCGAAAAAGTTTTCAGCAATTTTTCTGATTAAACGTAACTATAGTCTGGGTACTAAAAGTTGAACCTAGCAAATTATTCCTGAATATCTCTAGCTCTTGCAAAGTTTTCTACACAGAAGCGCTAATCAGAGCTTAAAATATGCATAACATATATAGGAAACGGCTAGACGTATCGAGCTGATCCTAAACTGTGTAGAGAATAGAGATGTAGAGATTATACCGGGTGTATAGAGCTGTTGTATAGAGCTTACTGTGAAAGTAGCAGCGCTGAAAGCGAATTTTTTTTTTGCGTATGGCTAAACTCGAGTCGCTAGGTCGTTTGTCCATACGAATCCCTTTTTTTTTCGCTATCATTGCTGCTACTTACACAGTGAGTTCCTAATAGGGACATATACAAACCCTAAACTATTATCAATTACTTTTATTACACCTTGTATTGATTATGATCGAAATATTTTCTTTTTTTTGCTTAGCATAGTAACTATTTAGATACACAATATGGAGTATTGCGCAATATAAAAAATTTGTATGAAATTATTTGACTAACCACAAGCCTTGTAGCATAAAATTAGCGCAAAAAATGTGAAAACCTGCTAAGTTATCTAAGTGGCCAAAGTATTGTCACCTGTGAATCAGGCCCCGCTTTGTTAGTACATCCGTTTTCCTTTCAAATTCCTCTAAATTACTCTAGTCTCGTTCTTCCGAGTAGAAATAATTCAACTGAAAAGAAATGTTTCTTTCTATGAGTTTAATCAATCAAACAAACAATCTTTTATTCACATAAGTTACAGAGACTCACTTGTTAGTAAAGGCTTAAAAATTATGTTAGTCCCTAATTTAGTAAACAATTACATAATTTAAGTTTTGATAATAACTATGATTTACTAATTTACTTAATCATTGCTGGTTTATGAACGCGTCGATTAAATTTCACCACCAAAATTACTAAATTTTATTTTAACTTGTTAAGGTTAGAATTTAAATTTAAAATTTTGTAGAAAAATGTTTATTCCTGATATACACAACAAAACGTTAATGATATTAAGGGCCTGTTTCACCGCTTACAGATAGTCCAATTATTTGACAGATTAAACTTTATTTGACAGATTTTGTATGGAGAATCTGTCAAGAAAATTGTGGATAGCCTAACAGAAAGTTTAACAGTTAGCGGTGAAACAGGTTCTAATTATAATTTTTGATGGTTGGATAACAAGGCGTAATCTAAAATCTGAGTCTTAAACCTCATTTTTTTCCAGTGTCCAACATCGCACAGCAGTCGCTAAGCGGCACTACTGTGTGTAGCTCTCAAATTTATAACGAGGAGAATCGCGTGATACAAAATATGACATCTTTAAATACGTATAAATGCAAAAATGAACTGCAGAATTAGTTGCGTAAACTAAATTATAAAGATACAGAAAATATCTTGTATGTTATTTTGTAAAGCACACATCTCATCTAAACTGGTAGCACAAAAATCAAAATCAAAATCAAAATCTTTTTATTCAAAATAAGTACTTTAAGTACACTTTCTGAACGTCGAGACTAC
>JAOTAV010034829.1:0-19225 GCA_026546445.1 Cyclargus thomasi
TTAGACTTGACGAAATGTATGTAACGTTGCTAAAAATTATTGGAACAAGAAAATTGATTTCCCGCTTTTACTTGACATTGGCCATGGTAATAGCCAAGCGCCATATAAAAAAAATAGAAGTTGGATTAACGTTACATTAGAATACGGAAAGAGATACTTAAACATTTTTTTTTAGGTAAGACTTTTGGTTCTCACTCGAGAGGGTGCAGGTTCGAAGCGTTTCCCGATCTCAAGTACATAATACGGATGCTCAATACAATGGGAGAGCCATGCTTGCGCACGAATGGGCCGACTCGACGGACTGTTACCACAGCCTCACAGAAAACTGGCCTGAAACAACTGTGTTTCGTTCAATGACTGACTTTACCGGTGGCCCAATTTCTCTAATCCCCCTATACCTATTCCCTATTCCCTTATAAAAGGCCGTCAAAGCACTCAATTAACTTAAAAACCAACTTAGAATTGAGGTTTAGTAAATTATTGCAATAAAAATTATAAACTGTTAAATACCTTTTAAGAAAATTGAAATTAAAACTTATAATTTTATGCACCTGCCCCCTGATTCACAATGAGATTCCGCGCGGATTCGTTCCCGATTTCGGAAACTTCTGTTAGAAGTGCCAGGAGTTTCCGTGAGAATGTTGCCGATTCCACGAGAAATCGCATCGCGAATCAGGGGGCTGATCTGAACCATGTATCAATCAAAATCAAAATCATTTATTTCGGGCATCATAGACCCATACCTTAAAGTCTAACATACATATTAATATAATATAACAAAACAGTATAACTGGAGTGTCTGTACATTTAATAATTTTTATAAAATTATCAATGTGGGTGTGCTTAGGAACGGTGATGAAACACATATTGACAAAAAAAAAATTGTCTGTACGCGCTAATCTCAGGAACTGCTGAACGGATTTGAATAAATCTTTTTTTGTTCAATAGCTATTAGGTCAGGGTAACATATACGATACTTTGTAAATAGTTTGTCAACAACTTGATAAAAAAAAACGACCAAAGGCGACAGAGAGTATACCTTCTACAGGATCGTGTTCGCGTGTCATCGTTTGTGATTTAGTATTGTCTTTGTGGAGTGGACCCATTACATTTGAAGACATAAGTAGAAGAAGCGGACAACTAGCATTTTGCAACCTTCGAGTATATAAATTATACTCCTTTTTTTTCATAAAACTTTGACATATCTTATTATTTACCTATTTCATTATCTGGCTAGTGTATCTATACATCAATCCCAGATTGTTTTATTTTTAAGTATTTTTTTTGGTCCAAAAGCCATTAACGCAAAAATCCGGGAGTTTTTTTTAAAATGATACTTATCTGCTTCTTCCTATTATGTATTAATTTAATTGATTCATGTTTGCACGAATACTTTTCATCGATATTAAATAAGTTACTACATGTCTTCAGACAGGCGGTCGAGTGAACAAACCGCCAAACTGAACTGGTTGAATCAACTTTTTCTAGTCGTAGACAAATCTTTGAATAAAAAGTCAATCAGCGTATTTTTCATCGATAAAATAAGTTTATTGGACAGCCAATGAAATATCTTAACCACTGTTCCTAAGCACACCCACATTGATAATTTTGTAAAAATAAAACTCAAATTATACTGTTTTGTTATATTATGTTAAGATAACAGTAAGGTACAAAAACAACTTAGTGGAAGACTGGCTCTCATAGGGATGATAAGGATGGTAAATGGCCTACGGGATGTCACAAAACAAAGTGATATATAGCTGAAAGCAACTATTTCATCCACAGTTGACTCATTTTTTTATGATATTTAGGGGGTAAGCGAGCAGACGGGTCACCAGCAACTGCCGTCGCCCATGGACACTCGTAACATCCGAAGAGTCGTAAGTGAGTTTTCGGCCTCTATGAGAGAATAGGGATAAGGGATTAAGGAACTCACTCACTAAACGAAACACAGCACAACGCCGTTTCACGTCAGTTTTCTGTGATATGAAACTAGGCCTTTGCACGCGTTGATTAATACAGTATTTTCAGCGTCAAAGCACTATATAGTGTACGCGGGACAAGGTTTTATATGTTCGTGTGTTTGCCCTGAAGCCGTATTAACATCCGTATTGTGTATTTGAGATCGGAAAACGTCACCTCTCGTGCCAACCAAAGGTTGACGTAAACAGCCACGGACGCTTCTTAATCTGTACAAAATACAATGACCAACCTTAGGGCCTGTTTCAACGCTTACTGATAAAGTTTTTGTGTGTCTTGTTTACATGTATTAAGTAGATAAGTAGGTAACTAAATTTCAACAAAATTTTTAATTATTAATTGCATGTAAACATTAAATTTAGTAGCAATTTAAAATTTAGTTACTACTTACTCAGTTAATTACATTTTTTTCTATTTTTTCTGTTAAGTTGGTAAGCGGGGTTTGTCATTTGACACACTTGGACAGGTACATGTCAGCGTACTTTAGTTAAATTTACAATTGTAGTGGCGTACTCGGGTACAGTTTTTCGTCGTGCTCCTTTTAGTAGGTATTTCAATTATTTATTCCTCCAAAACCTCATCAATATTTAATGACAGAATTTACTTCTATACGTTGATGATCGTCCATCTTGAGTCAACTAAAGAGTTTAACTACTTAAATACGTTTGGACATGTTATGACACTTAAAATTTAGTTACCTACTTATCTACTCAATACGTGTAAACAGGACATTAGTTTTTTTTTGTAAATTTTTTTTACAGATACTCCTTACAACATATGTCAAATGAAGTCGTGGATAGACTATCAGTAAGTGGCGAAACAGGCCTTTAAAGTAGTGCTCCGTTTTGTTCTATTTTTAAAGTAGTGTTCTGTTATATTCTATATTTTTCGGGTGGAATCGTGGAAATAAAAAGAAAAACCATTCCTATTTAATTAGGATCTCCAATCAGGAGAGCTTAAATCAAAGCTAATTTAATTGAAGACCTCAACATTGAGTTGTGTTAGAAGGTTGTCGGTAACAAATAATCTAATCGTTAGTTATTTTAAGCTTATAAAGCTTCCCCAGTAAGCTTCCTAGTCAATTTGTAAGCTTCGAGGAGCTTTTATGGAGTTAAACGATTTACAAATTAGCATTTATTAAGAACATGCCGTAGTTGTACGGCATTTGAAATCTCATCCATTTTAAAGTCGGTTAAGAATATGTTTATTTTGTGTTAGTGGAGTAACGTAAGACATAAAATATTGCAAAAACCTCGGAACTCAGATATAGCCAGTCCATCCTTTACAAAAACTGTTTTATTGCATGCTGGAGGCCCTAATAATAAAATTAAACATAAAAGATAAAAAATTAATTTAAGAAGAAGATCATTTAAAAAATTAAAAAACAAGAGAAAAAAAGTTATTTTACTTTAAAACCTCATTGATATGAAGCAAAAAAACTAGTTTGTTGTATGAGGCTCTCATACAACAGACATGTGTTTTTTATTAAATTTATTAGTCCTGTTTTTTATTAAATTTATTTTGGTTTTAATATTTGTTGTTACAGCGGCAACACGAATATATAATCTGTGAAAATTTCAGCTCTCCAGCTATTACCGTTCTTACGTATACAGCCTGGAGACGGACAGACAGACAGACAATACGGACAGACATCGAAGTCTTAGTATTAGGGTTCCGTTTTTTATTTTTGGGTACGGAACCCTTAAAAAAAATAAAAAAATAATGGATGCTTTTATTGGGCAAAAAAAAAACATAGACGCAGAATAATATAGAGGACTGACATAAGCGGTTATAACAATCTATATTATTCAACGTCTATGGTGTTTTTGCTTAAACAAAGCATCCATTGACGCAGGTTAAAACTGACTGTCCGTATATTATTTTCTTCCTCTCCACAGAGCGGCCGGGCTGGGCGCATAGGCAATATATTTCCATAGTCCAAGAGCTGAGCTGAAACTCTCACGCGCGGTCGCTGACCCGCGGGGCGATGACCTCGCCCGCCACCGCTGATACATAACGCGGTATATAGCGCGCTCACTCCTATATGTACTTGTATATACAACTTTTATTGTACAAGCTTTTGTGCTGTATTAATGTTTTTATGGGAAACGTTTTTTTTTTTTACACCAAATACCACCCAACCAATTTGGGTGCGCAAAAGTTAGTTTATCGCCCGGGAACCGTACATTTTACAGGAAAAAATTAACCAATACCAAATTTTAGCAATAAGAAGGAACGGAAAGACATATTCTCGCATTTATAAATTGTTTACAATTATACGTAGGGATTGATAAAAATTCTATATGAGTGTAAAAATTCAATTGTATTGCTTATTTTATATTAGAATTGTTATGAGAAGTGATGAGTGAAGTATTTGTAATTAGTACGATAAACATTTTCTTTGTTACATTTAGATAAAGCTAAGCTGGTAATTTTAGCTAACTGCAAGCCAAGTAACGTTAGAAGATTTTGTATTTGTTTTTGGTAATGGGGGTTCTACACGGCGGGAACAAACATCACGCAAATGTGCACTTTGATGCAATCCAAATTGCACCCTCGGTTCATGGCGGAAGATTGAAAATAGCTTCACTCGATTGACATCATTTATATTACTATTTAAGATGCACCCTCAATTTAATCTTACGCCACGAACTGTGGGTGTAATTTGGAGTGAATCAAGGTCATGTTTGACATCAAGGTTTGTCAAACACGACCATTTACAACATTAATATCTAAAATACACCTTCAGTTCATGGCTTAAGATTGAAAATGCATTGCATCATCACCTTTGCGTGATGTTTGTTCACGCCGTGTAGTACGCCCTTAACTGCTTCGTGGACTGGTTAGGTATATATTAAAACATTTTAAACTCGGAATGAATGAAACTATACTGGGATTGGGGACATCAACCTTTTAAAAACAACGCGTTTTGTTTGTATGCGGATGTCAACGCGAATCTTGAGGTCATTTTAATTTATACCGAATATAAAGGCCGGTATCCACAAATGTATAAAGAGTCTAGACTTCACTTTGAGGATACTAATAGAGTCGTATAGGTTGGCGTTTTTTTTTTTAATAAAAATAAGGGGGCAAACGAGCAAACGGGTTACCTAGTGAAAAGCAACTACCGCCGCCGATAGACCCATAGACACACGCAATATCAGGGTTGCATGTGTGTTGCCGGCCTTTTAAGGGGGAATACGCTCTCTTTTTGACGGTTTGTAGGTCTTATCGGTCCGGAAATACTGATGGTGATAGTAAAAGTTAATTTAGAAAATGCACTTGCGACTCTTCGGATGTCGCGAATGTCCATGGGCGACGGCAGTTAATTTTCATCAGGTAACCCGTCTGCTCGCTTGCCCCCTAAATATCATTTAAAAAATACGGTTAAATACACACCCGCTTCTTCTTTTCAAGTTTCATTCAAGATATGTGTTCTATTACTGTTCCTTAGTTACCCTACATTGATTATTATCTTGTAAAACTATTAAATGTACAGACACTCCAATTTTACTGTTTTATTATATGTATACATATAGACGGATCAACACACACTTTCAAGCTATCCAAACTACCAATACAAGCTATGTGATGACAGAAATAATAACATTTTGGGTTAGTAATATTCAATGGAGCCTTCAATATACGAAACGTAAATGTGAAAGCGGTAACGGTGCTTCGCCTTTTACAGTTGTTATACCAACGGCCTTCACATAGAGGTATACATAACACTTTATATGGCACTAGCGAACCCAACAGACGTTGTACTGTCGGTCTTGGTTTGTGAATGTAAACCAATCCCAAATCCCCTTGAAAACCTAAAAAGAATTCGTCAAAATCAGTCCACTCGTTTAGTAGGAGTTTAGTGACAAACACACGCACACAAGAAAGTGTCGTACGTTGGAGTAAAAAAATAGCGCATGGGTCTATTTTTATTAGAGTAAAAAAATATAAAAAGAACACAAATATTAACTAGATAAGGTATAACTTATGAATTCTGACCGATTATGATTGAAATTGGAAAAGGCAATGACCCTATCTTTGTTTTACATTTTTTTTTTTCAATATATTAATTATAACATAAATTATTCATACGCATCATGCTTTAAATAATAATATAGAATTTAATACTCTTACAATTCAGAAAATCAGTAAAAAAAATAATTTTAAACAAAAAATAAAAATCGACTTTCACAGCAAATTATTTATTTCAGATGAACTAAAAAGTAATAAACAATTCATTTTCTCTTTAAGTGCCTTATAAGGATTGTCCTAAGCCTCAACATTAACCTTTATCGATTTTTATAACTTTGAAGTCGGCACCAGCTATCTTAAGCGTAAGTTTAATGTAAAAATCTATTCTTGACATTAAACTTACGCGTAAGGTAGCTGGTACCGGCTTCTAAGTTATAAAGTTTACGATTACGGTTAATTTTTAGGACTTATAGTCTTATACGGATCTGACGTATTGATAGACTGGCTCTGTTTCAATTTCCCCCATGGTACATATATCTGTGATAAGATGTAGAACTATAGACCGTTACAGACCAATTAACTGACCTTCTTATATCTAACGAGAGTGTTTGACAAATCAGACGCCTCGCCTACGAAGGAGGTCATAATTTGAATATATACATTTTAAATGTTCATTTTTATATAACGCTAATAAGAAGTTCAAATGAGATGCTTGGTACAAAACCAAATAAAAGAGAGAAAAAAACAAAGGATATAAATAAATAAATATTAATTTATTTCGGAGTAAATTTAAAACAAATGCTTTCAGAATGTGTACATGTTGACCTACCACCGGTTCGGGAACTAGCCTAGAGATGTAGCTTCGCTCTGCATCCTTTTAACGGGGAGTGCTCAGAGGAATTGTTTGGAATCATTCCACCTGCAGCTTTTCGCCATCGACCTACACGGAAGGTTTACCACCCATATCGTCTTCATGAATGGCAGTCTTCCACAGTACAATTAACGCGTAACTTTCTGCCTCGTACAATAAAATTATGGAATGAATTATCACAAGCAATATTTCCGGACCGCTACGACCTGCAAACCTTCAAGAAGAAAGCGTATTCTCTCTTACAGGGCCGGCATCGCACCTGATGTTTTAAAAATTACATTCTAAAAGCTTTTGTCTTGGCAGTCTATAAATATATAAGGTATTTATAACCAACCCTCTATTTATAACCAACATAAATTAACCGTGTTCATAGCAAATCCGAATTTTATCCTATGAACTCGAGGTTTCTCTTTATAAACCCGTTCATATCAAAGTAACAGTTTTGAAAGATACGTTTGGTTAATTTATGTATTGTTCATTACACTTTAGTTGTTAAAACAACGTGGTATGTGATAAAAGCATATAGATGCCTCGCGTGACGCCATTTAAATTTAATAGAGAAGACGGTTGTGAATTCCATTTGAACAAAACGATATGCATGAACGCGTTCGATGGAAACTAAGTTTAAAAAATTAAGGTTTTGTTGTGAATGGGGAAGTTCCCCCTTTTTGACGAGCGTCTGACCTGGACTCTATTTACCTCTTAAACCATCTTAGGCGCCACCCAATGACGGATGACCAGCCCCCCTAGACAAGTGTCAAGCGAGTATCGTTTGCGATAATAGCTTTTTGCATGGGATTGACATAGACGAACGAAAAGTCGCGTTATCTAGCAGAGTTTGAATAATTATGTCAATCCCATACAAAAGAAGCGAAGCGATCATCGTAAACGTTAGTCGCTTGCCACTTGTATAGGGGGGGCAGTCTAGTTTAAGCTCAACGCCTCCGTAGTCTAGTGGTACAGAGCTCTGCTCTTCACAAGAAGGTCGTGGGTTCGATTCCCGCGTTGGAATTCCAAGTTTGGTTAGGACAACGCAGGCTGATCATCACATGATTGTCTGACAATTGAATTAAGATGAGATTAAGATGATGATGATCTCTCGCCAGTGTGTCGTCATCCGTCCCACTGGGTTATGAGATTAAAGGAAGAGAGAGTTCTCCTGTGTACTGCGTTACAGACCTGGTGCCGATGAAACCGGCCACCATCACATAATCCGGTGTGGGGTTTATTATTATATTATCAAGGTCGACCTTAATACTCTCATTCTCCTTGCTTATAATAGAAAAGATGATGATAATGATGATTGTTTGTCATTTGTATATTAAAATTTAAAAACTCAATCAATCTATCAATCAATCAATCTTTATTTCACAGAAATTTGTTTTACATAATATACAAATACAAATTTATTCATACAAATCATAATATTTATTTTTGTACAGATCCCCACACTAGGCATAGCCTGTCCTGTGGAGCTAATCAAAGAATTTATCTGTTAATAATTACAATAGACGATTTACAAGTTACAACTAATAGGATATAATGACTATAGTGAGTTTGTGTGAAAGTGTTATAGTTCGTAAACTCCTCTGGTAATCGGCGAATACAGACGTCGATGACACACAAGCACGAGCGTGTAGAGGATATTCGTCTTTGACCAGCGAGTTGACATTCAAATACTACAGATGATTGTCGTGTATTGTGAACTTGCAGATCGTCCCGAATAACGAAAAACGATTATTGTCGACTATAGAGGGTGTAACAAAAGTAAAATCTCCGGCAGTATTTTCAATGTTAGTTACCCGTATTTTTGACTCATGACTAATGAATTACGCAAAAACTCATTGCTAAACTACAAAAGACTTCAAATTTTAGAATGTAAAGACTTGTCTCCTCATTTTCTAGGATGCAACTTGTAACTGTAAGCTGAAAACCTTTAATCTGACGAATTAATTCTAATTTATTGATAACTAGATTTTACTCGCGGCGTCGCTCGCGTGTAGTTGAAGATTCTCCTGATATTATTATTGGTTTTATTTTAAATTGGATTCATATTGTAATTATTGGTTTTAATTTTACTGTAATTTAAATTTGAATTTTATTAATGGATTTTGATTTTTATTGTAATGTATCAAATATTATATGGAAAAAATTAAAAATGTTATGTGAGAATTTTGTAAGCAAAACCTATAAATTGTAAGGAAACCAAAAATTATAAAATAAAAGATAAACAGACGAAGTGTAAAAAATTGGGTAAAAGAAAAAAAAAGAAAGAAAGCAAAAGAATTAAAAATGCAAAAAACAATCCCTAATAATGTTAGGTGGGGGGGTATTAAAAAAAAAACACCAACGCCTTAGAATAGCGACAAAGAAAGTGTTTCTTTCTACAGCAAGACCGACAAAGTGACGTTGAAGTGACGGATGTACAATCAGAGAAGGTGAAAGAGATACAGATTGTGGATCTAAGTAATTTGGTCGCCCTATGTCAAAGTCTGACGACAGATCACGACTTACAAGAAATTGACAATTGTTCCTACCAAATGACATAGGTCCGTCAACTGGCTCTCTTTCAATTTCCCCCATTATACAAAGGAAATCTGTCAGTTTATCCCAACCATAATGTCAGTTTGTCTATACTTTCGTATGTCTACTGACGCTATGCTAGCCCCGCTGAAATATGTAATCTATGTTACTCTCCAACTTTACAACTAATGCCAAAAATGCTTGAATGCCAAAAATCATGTCTACAAATTCGTTCGCGAGAAGAAAGGTCGAAATGCAGATGCACTTGTGATAAAAATGACATTGAATGATAAAAACGCATTAAATCTCTTGATATCTATATATCTATCTACTTTAAAGTGATTCAATGTGTTACAGCCTTATCGAGAAAATTTGGAATGTCCGTGGCCTAGTGGGTAAGACCTTTGGTTGGCACTCGAGAGGGCGCGCGTTCAAACCCCGGTAGAGGCGCTCACTAACGAGACATTTTCCGATCTCAAGTACATAATATTGTTGCTGTTGGAAAGACATGCTTCGGCAAGGCAGTTACTTTCCATCAAGTACCCCGTCTGCTCGCTTGCCTCCTAAAATATTATTAAAAAAAATAAATTCGTGCGGATAATATTCGCAGTGCGGACAGGGCCTAACTTAGGTAAGTCGTTGCCACTTTGGCAGCGGTTAGCGATTGTTACGGATATGACGACATCCATGGTCCGCGTTTGGCCGCGCCCAGCGAGAACAATTAACACCCAAACAGTGCTTATTATGCAACTAAAAGGTCTTGTGCCTTTTTAGCTCTTGTCTAAACTAATATTATAAAGAGGAAACCTTTGTATTTTTGTGTTTTTTAAATTTTTGTATGTTTCTTATTAAATAGGCTCAAAAACTACTGGACCGATTTCAAAATTTCTTTTACCATTACTTAGAGGGATTCTTCCGAATCCGTATAGACTATCTTTTATCTCGGAAAATAGGATTTTTCGTGGTAGTGAAAATTTTGCAGTAAGTCGTCTAAAAAACTGCCGTACGTTAACGACTTTCGCGAACTCTGCCTAAATGGTTAGAGATGTATGGTTGGCTTCTATAGAAAAGTTGTAGAACTCAATAATGTTCACAAAAAAGTCTACGAAAGTGTAAATTAAACATTTATATTTTAGCCATCATAACCACTTTTCCATAGAATAAAAGTAATTAAAATTATAAGCCTATATTTATTGATCATAGTATCGTCAAATACTAATCCTTATCCAAATAAAATATTTATTGAGCAAGATTATTTCAAAAGTTATAAATTACTTTTTATTTTATTCCAATCGGACAATCCATTCAAAAGATATTACGAATTTAAAATTATACGAAACAAATAAATGTAACACGAATAAAAAACCTATAAAAACGTACATACTAAGCATTTTTTTTTGTCAGAGAGTTTAAAAAATAAATATCCACCCGTGCAAAACCGGGGCGGGTCGCTATTAAGTAATATTATTTTTTTTACATTAGTAAAAACATCTTAGAAGCGGTAATCCAAACCTTAAAACGTCGTCGCGTGACTTCACATTGTCCGAGGCTTAGCTTAACATAAAAATATAAAATGGTGAAGAAATAATAAAATACAGTACTACCGGGTGGAGGGACCCCCCTTTTACCCCTCCACCCCTCTACCGGGTTTGAAATCGTGTCGAGAGCCAACTCGGGGGATGATCGCTTCCTATGAAACGAGTTTTATTTCCTTAGCCCGCCGACATTTTTGTATTCATGGAATGTCAGAAGGCCGGCTAAACACCTGCAACTCTTCTGATGTTGAGATTGGTTACGGGCGAAGATGGTTGTTCCTACCGATACAAGGGATAAAATGGAGATGTTTGTATGAAAAAAATTGTAACTAACGCAAGCGAAGCCGTTAAGAATTCGTTACTACGCGTATGACATTTATTTCTAATATATAAATACAAATTTGCACGTATTAACATAGTGATGTCATTTTTAGTTTTTCCACTGATATATATTAATAGGATTGGAAATTCGCAGTTTTGTGTAGGAGCTCTCAGACTATAAACTAACGTGATACGTTATACGTATAAACAACAACAGTTCAAAACAAAACTTTCGGAAAGAATCATCTCGTGTGTGTCCGAACTTTTCTCCAACAATAGCTACTTAATCGTCCGTTACTTGGCTACAGTAGTTGCAACATAACAGTAAGCCAAAATTCATGTGTTTTCGAAAGTAATAGGCTTTATGTAGTAATCCATATCGGCCGCGCACCATGACTCTGTGTCGTTCAGACGTTGAAGCGTGCTTTTGTACTCCCGCCGTTTCGGTACTTTTTAGGGTCCCGTACCCTAAGAGTAAATACGGGACCCTAATACTAATACTTCACTGTCTGTCAGTCTCTCTGTCCCCAGGATATATCTCGAGAGCGGTAACCGCTACATAGTTGAAAAATTCACAGAATATGTGTTTCTGTTGCTAATTATAAAAGCCCATTTGCAATTTTTTTGTCGTCTATATTGCGATAGTCTGTTATGTCTGTCTGTCTGTCATGATAGCTGTAAACTTTAGAAAACATACTTTCCCTATATTTTCCTCTTTTCTAGAACGTAACCCTTCGTGCGCGGATCCTACTCTCACTGGGTGGATTTTTTGTTAGCCTACTGATTGGTTGTATCTATTGTGCCTCCACTACAAGTTTGCCCATTGACAGCCCTGTCGGGGTCGCCACAACGCCTGAAGCGTGTAACCTGTTTACTGCGTAGGTGTTATTTAAGCTGTGCAAGGGTTTACATACCGACGACTAATCGTAAACGATATGTCTTTCAGATAGATCGTGACATCGATCGGCTTACGATATCGTCATCATTACGAGATGATGCTGAAATAGTAATTCTAACGATATTTTGTACTTTCACTAACGACGAAATTAAATTATTAGTCCAACGACGCTAGCCTTCCATACTTGTGGTACATTTTACGGAACACAACTTTCAGATTTTGGCTTTAGTAATTTCAATATATGTTGTCTAGATTTATCTAATAAAAAGTATTAAATAGTAGTATGAAAAATAATGTTCTATAAATCACAAATTCTAACAAAACAAATGTAACTAGAAGTTCTAACACCACGTAACTCACATTTTGGCTATTTAGTTATTTTGATGCCGTTTTGCAGAAAATCGGAAAACGCATCGTTACGTAATCAGGAACACACACACAACAGAAACTTGTACATTTTTTGTTAAAAATTCAATAAATTCAATCAATTGTTTCGCTCTCCTGAAAAGTTGCCATTTTTGACTTACGTGGTGTTAGAGCTTCAACGACATATATGTGTGTTAAAATGTACAAGTCGTATTAAATTGCCTCAGATGTCGGATAACTTTATTAATTACATTAATATTTTGTTATTTAGCATTTATTCAGATAAATAAGTGTGTTTGAAACTATTTTTTAACCAAAATTCATTTTGGAATGCTATTTTTATAGATGTGTCAGTCAGTCAGTCCACCACTGGATTTTATAGTTACAGTACCCGGCAACAAGGATTGCACATCGGCTTTTAGAAAGAAACAATCGGCTTGTGACGGCTCCGTATAGCGTTATCTCTGTCGCACGAAATACAAGCACTCCGTATCTGTAAAGAGCTGTTGCTTCTTCTTATACTTTGTATTAAATACACATTTTTCTATGAGTGATCGTTTCTGATAAGGGTTCAAAATAAATTGTATCGTGTCTTCCTAGATATGTCATAGAACGATTTATTTTTATTACTAAGTAAGTAAAATTGGAGATGTTATCAGCTTTATATAGATTTTTTGAACTGGACGCGACCGCACTCTATCGCTTTTGAACAACGACTGACAGTACCTCCATACGTAATGTGCGACAGAGACAACGCTATACAGAGCCGACATTAGCGGATTTTCTCTTTCCAAAGATCGATGTGCAATCTTGTTAGGTCGGGTACTGTAGATAAATATTTAATCAAATTTAGTTATGTCACTATATGAGATAAATAATTTTTGTCTGCTAGCTTTCGCGGGAGTTTTTTAAATTATATAAAAATGCGAATATTCTTTAACACATTTAGCCATCACTCTTCGTCTTTCCTAATAAGTCTATGCCAAAAAATCAAGTCGATTGGTTGATTCGTTTTGGCGGAAAGGTAGGACAAAGGAACCCATTTTCCCATTTATATTATTAAGTGTGAATTTGGACATCGCACCGTCACAAGGTAACCAGTAGAATCGTTTAAGATCTAGAGATGTCACAAGAGACCGTTTCTGTACCATTTAGAGGGTGTTCGGGTGTGTTGTTTGCCGTCTCCGAGTCGTTACATGTTGATCACAAACACCCTGTGTAACTTGAGTAAACACTTTTGAGTTCTCAAGCGTTTCTCTTTCATCTTAAATTTCATAAAGCACATCCAAATATTAAATGAGGGAGGTTTACATTCCGTATACTGTGTTCAAAAAATAGTATTAAAAAATTTTGCTCAAAATAAAATTTTTCATACCTAACATAATCTTGACGAATGACAGTCTTCCAAAGCGTGATTTTTGCGTAACTTTCTGCCTCGAACAGTAAAACTGGAATGAACTATCACCAGCAGTATTTCCGGACCGATACGACCTGCGAAGCTTCAAGAAGAGAGCGTATTTCCTCTTAAAAGGTCGACAAAGCACCTGCCACTCTTCTGATATTGCTAGTGTCTATGAGCGGTGGTCGTTGCTTTCCATCAGGTAACCCGTTTACTCGTTTGTCCCTTTATTTTATAAAAAAAATGTTTATCCATACTTAACATTATAAATGCGAATGTGTGTATCTATCTGTTACCACTTCACGTTTTAACGGCTGATCCGATTTCGCTGAAATTTGGTATGGAGACACTTTGGGTCCCGGGAAAGGACGTAGAGTACTTTTATCCCGGGAAGATGTACGGTTTCAGAAAACGGAATGAAATTTTAGCACAACGGACTTGCGGGCATCATCTAGTCTTTGATGAAAAGCCAGTATTTTCTAAGTATTCTGGAAAACACAGTGCAGCGAAAATCCTACGATTCGTTATAATATTAGTCTATTTCACTCAGTAGTAATTAAAACAACACGGCTACAAAAACGTGTGCTAAGCGAAGTGTGGAAATAAAAGTATAACCCAACAGAGAAGCTGTAAACAATAGAATCCGACTCAAAGCTTACACTAGGAAAGAGAAAGGCATTTTAACGAGCTTGTTGAAATCAGTTGTTTAATAGAATTAGGAGCGATCCTGCGAACAAAGAGACTTTGCAGATTGTATTTTAGCGCTGATAGTATCTCGATTTTAATTGACGTCATAATTGTAAAGTACAAGATAAGCTCGGATATAAAAGTATATTTCTGTTGTACTTTTGTTGCTATCCGCATCGGGCTTTGAGCTCTGTAACGAGAATGAATATTTAATAATATTTTGGAAGAAATAAAGAAGGATATTATTTATGAAAATCTTGAAATTTTTCGTGATATTTTTCCTAGAAACCTTAGGGGTCCACCTGAGCTATTTCCAACGAATCCGTTTAATCAGTTCGTGCGTCAGGAAGGAAAACTCGACTTATTTTTATAAAATAGATGCTAATGTTGTTACCTGATGATAGACTACTGGCCTGTCCACAAAATGAATGAGTCATATGACTCCGCAATGCCGCACAAAAATATATGTCCAAACTCCAAAATGTGCTTTCTGACTACCTGAACTTTAGATTTCTCACCAACACCCAGTTGGAAAGCTTGCAAGTAAAATCATATAACAAAATTTTAGCTATTAAACTAAGCACGTAACCAGAACTAGCCTGATCAAAGTCAGCAGCTAGGCTAAATAATTTAAAAGAAAACAATTGTAATCATAGCTTGAAACACTAGCTTCGTGTGCGTTTCTGTGGGCTGCTTCATATAACCGAATATAAAATATTTTGCTCAGATAAATTCTGAATCTTTTGAAATTTTCAGAAAAAAATGTCTATCTACTTTTATCGAATCACAACGAAATGCTCCAAAAATATGAATATAACATAGATTGCTTTTCTTGCTCTACAACACTCATGGTATCGCTTCGATTTCACAAAAATGTAATTTTGAATGACATTCACGGTGGAGCCGTCGCGAGCATTGTGAATGTATTTTTCGTAATGTTGGTTTATTCACTTTTAAAATGAAATACGAAGCCCAAACATTTTCGTGTCATCGTATCGCGTGCCGCTTAATGTATAATTTAAATCAGCATTTTCGATTTAAATAAAAATGAGTTCCGTTAAATTAATTAAAAAACAATTACTGACAAGTTTTTAGTATTACGAGCATAATAATTATTAAAATAGGTAATTATTAGTTTATTTTAGTAGTAGAAATAGCAGTGATTTTTCTTTTTTTTTCCTTTTACGTGCAATTAAAGAATTTATTATTAATATTACTATTGTCAATGTAGAATTTCCTTTATTTGTAAATGAAATATTTTACTATCTGGCTGCATTCGGGGTTTGCGGATATGTCTTAGTTGGAAGAGTATCTAGGGACAACGAGATTTTGATGTAATAAGTGTCTGCCTAATGCCCGGATAAGTTTGATGCAAGACAAAATTAATTTTGTTGTACTGCAGCTAAATACGAAAGAAATAAGCTTATTAAACACAAGATTTCTTCTCTGGTAAAAGTCAGATAAAAATCAAGGAACTGAGTTCTTCAGATTTTAGTACACGTTTGTGGGAAAACGAACATATTCAAGCAAAAATGGGAAGACTGAGGAATGTCAAAACAATTTGCAATTTAAAATATGAACGTCCGGGAAAATTACTACATTGCGATTAAATTGACGATCTCTGTGGCGCCGTGGTTGAGCGTTTTGGTAGTTCACGCCGGGGGTCACGGATTCGAATCCCGCTGACGGAACATAAAGTTTTTCATGTATTATATATGTGTATCATATAATAAAAATCTTAAATATGTATATAGTATAAAAATGTATGAAATATATTTCCGTTGTCTGGTACCTGTAACACAAGCATAGATATATAATATTATTATGTTAATTGTTGGTTCTTGATTATACCGAAAATGGCGATTGGGATGACGAAAACGCTACCGTTACGTCGTAATGTACCGAATATTTCGATTCCAATAACTTTTGACGAAGCGACTAGCTTATTTGATTCCGCGATCTGACTCTTTAATTTCCCTGATAGTACTTACGCGTTTGTTAAAATATGTGCATACACGCTAGACCACTATTGCTAAAGGCATTGCTGCCATGGGAGAGCCACGCTTCGGCATGAATGGGCCGGCTCAACCGGAGTGATACCACGGCCTCACAGAAAACTGCCGTGAAACGGCGTTGTGCTGTGTTTCGTTTAGTGAGTGACTTTGCGGGTGACACAACTTCCCTAATCCACATATCCCTATTCTCATTCCCAATTCTATCAAAAAGACCGGCAACGCTTGCGACTCTTCGGATGTCACGAGTGTCCATGGGCTACGGCAGTTTCTTTCCATCAGGTAGCCCGACTGCTTGCTTGCCCCTTAAGTATCATAAAAAAGGCACAAATTTCTTAAGTAGCCATTACATAATCGCCGATTTTCGTTGTTCGACGCTATCATCGTGCAAGCGTCCACATAATCGTCCGTAGTACTTCATCAACTCGCCGATCAAAGGCGAATATAGACAAATATCAGACACAGAGGCGAGTATGCCCTTTAACACAATTCTGCCCATGTGTCATCGTCTCTATTCGCTGATTATTAAGAGGAACTATAAGGCAATAGCTAAATTCGTGTAAATATGTGCCTAGTACACAAACACGTACGTGACGTACTCACCCAATCAAGCCAACGTTTGTACGAAGATATTGTCCACTTCCGGTTGTTGGTTAGTTTGTCGAACAAGTTGTGTTTTAAATTTAACTTCTGCGGTATCGAGAACCAGCAACCTGAGGGGCTATTATGACCATTACGAAACCTGCATGGTTCCATGCAATTCAATATACGGCCAACAATTGCCTTGTTCTTTTTTCGTATTACAACGTCTTATTAGAATAATAACTGAGTTAATAATAGTTTCGTTGTCTACGAATGGATTTTAGACATTAGGGAACGTCAAACTTCACGTATTTAGTGTCACGTGACTGCTGACTGACTGGAACTTGGCTGGCAATAAGAGGCCATAATAGCTCCCATGAACACGTGAATATCATTAAAACTGTATTGATATCGATGTATCTCAGTGACCCAGTATCAAAACTTCACCAATATCAAAGTAATATCGCATTTGGCACTAGAATTCTAAAACTTCAAGTATTTTTAGATGGGATCCTTTAATAGTTAATTCGACCGGTACGGTCGGCAAAACATGTAATAGTTAAATTTTAGGGGCCATCCTTAAATAACGTCACACCAATTTGATTTTTACAACCCTCCCCTCATTGTCACAGGCATTCTGAAACCCCTCCCCAATGTGACGTCACAAATTATAGATTTTGCATAAAAAAATTGAAACCACCCGAATATTTTGAACATTTGAAATGTTATGTCACGAAACTAAGGATAGCAATTTCTTCCAGACAAGTTTCGAAAGAAAGGAGCAACTTTATTGCATACTCGTACATAAACTATACCTCAATTTTTTAGATAATTTTTCCTTTTGTAAGATAAAATTTACATCCTCAAACTGTTAGGTCAAGAATGGCGAGAGACTGAACTCTTTCAACCGATTGACTTTCGGACTGAACTATTTTTATACTGAATTTTTCAGTCTACACTCTTGCGTAAGTCTCCGATTGACGATACACTGATAATAATGATCGTATAAACAACGTCTATAACGTCAGTTATGAATATAAAATGTCGCGTCGCGTTAGTGTAGTCACACCTTAAAATGATCAGAAACAGATGGTTAACCGCAAATATCCCAAGACTTTCGGTGCGAACTGTACCTGGGCAGTACACGTCACAAATATTGACACCTGTTACACCGCCCTCCCCCGCGCCGCCCGCGCCCCTCGCGCCCCCCGCGTACAGTCGGGTGCAGCAGTCGCAATCAGAAATTCAATTACACTTGGACGTTTTGGCGCGCCTTCACCGTGCATACGTTACAGCGTCGATTTCACAGCTAAGTGAAACCCCCCGGTGTATGTTATTGGAAATATGTTGTTTTTTAACGAAAAGGAATAAGGCGTCAAAATGTAGAGCTGCGGGGCTAACATGAGCCATCGTGATAATTTTGTCTACACGTTTTCACGATGTTTTCCGGCTTATCTCTTTATCTCTATTGTCGACAATAATTATTGTGTTTTGTTTTTAATCTGTGCTATTTTTGGCTACGAACCCCTACATGATAACACATTTTTATCGAGTTTAGTCGAGATTTTGATATTACGAGAAGAGTACGGTTTTTTCGATGCTAGTCTAGGAACGAGAAATTTGTCTCTCGACGTACGCATATTATGCAATAGAGATATATGTAGATATCGACTGTTTTCACAACGCTCGAGAGAGAGATATATCACGTTGGTGTATCGTAGGCCTGCTGATTTACTTTGACTTGATTTAGTGGGAATAGGATGGTGACATAACAAAAGACGAAAAAAATCTTTTGGTTCACAGAAACACAAAATAAACTGTTCTAAGTTTTCGCTCTCGCTTTAGTTATTCTCTTAAATCTTCTCTTTTGACGACCTCTAAGGCTCAGTTGGTAAGCCCGTTGGTAACTTAAGCCGGCGGTCGCGGGTTCGAATCCCGCCGACGGAGCAAAGTTTCAATGTTCCTGGGTCTTGGATGTGTATTAAATATGCGTGTAGTGAAAAGTATGAAATATATTTCCGTTGTCTGGTACCTGTAACACAAGTCCCTCGGGTACTTAGCACGGGGCCAGACTGA
>JAOTAV010034840.1:0-19224 GCA_026546445.1 Cyclargus thomasi
CTTTTAAGTTTTTGAATAAAAATGTTCTAGTCTTGTACAACTGTATTTTTAATTAGAATAATATTATATTTTTTATAACCGTCTCCTTTTTGGAAGTTTGTTAAGAATTATAATTAAATAGGAATTTTATAGATGAAAAAACTTCAATGACTATAAGTTTATATTAAATAGCTCTCGTATTAAAAAAGCTAAGGGCCTGTTTTCAACACTTACTGATAAAGTTTCTGTTAGGTTTTCTACAACTTTTTTGATGATGCTTTGATTTGCTGATTCTTCATACAACATTTGTCAATTAAAGTTGTGGATAGAGTAACTGTAAGCGTTGAAACAGGCCTTTAATATCTAGGATCTGTAGTTTTTGCCTACTTACTAATTAGTAATAAACAGTCCCAACTCAAATTTTGAATGGTTGATCACGTGATTAAAATGGAAACACCCCATGTCATTGTGCAGTGATGATTAACATGCACCCTTGAGTTCAATGACCGCACCCCGAAAAATTGGGGGTGGACTGCACTGATACCATATCGACCACAGTTAAACTAGTGCACTCGATGTCGGTTTAAAATATGACTTTGAATTCATCGGTTACTGTTACTGCATAGTTAGTAATTTTAAAGTGAGCATTTTATGTCCAACTTATTAAAGTGGACATCAGGAGAGTTGCAAGTGTGCTGCTGCCATCTTTGAGAGAGAAATCTGTCCTGCAGATCACCAAAAAAACTATCAAAAATTACAAAAAACTTAAAAACAAAGTAACTTCTGATTAAATTAAAAATTATAATTATTAGATTTCGACTTGTTGTTCTTCGTGCCCTAATTGCTATTTTTCCTGGCACTCATAATATCTTAGATATCAAAATAATGTTAAATGCTATCAAAATAGGTTCAGTAGTAAACCCTTTTTTCGTTCGCCTGCCCCCTAAATATTATTAACCTAAATATTATTAAAAAAAACCTTGTATCTTGAAATAAAAGGTATATAGTTAAATAAATATACAAACAATAAATTAATATGACAAGTTATGTTTTAAATATTCTGCAGATTATTCGGTGTCGATTATTAACAAATTAATATTATAATAATGTGTAATATAAACTACATAGTATGACTACAAGCTTATTAAATACCTGTAGTAAAATTATAAATAAATACACACTAGTCAAACATTTCGTTACATTTATAAGTTTCTCTTATCAATCCGCTACATGGAAGTGAAATTTCCCTCGATAATATCACCTCAAAGATCAGCTTTACGATAATGGAAATAAATTCTCCATGTAAGTAAAATAGACCTAATCTTGTTTAGCTAAATAGTTAATACAATTTAGAACGCAGACTCGGAAGGTAGTGCGAAAACAAAAGAGAGCGGTATCGACCAAACCCTCAAAAGTGAGGGGGCCACCCTCTTTATGAGTCAGAGGGGAGGACCCTATGCCTGTGCATGCACATATCGATCGTGGACCATGTTTTTCGACCTATCGAAAGTGTTTTATCTGCTTCGGTTAATCTTCACTCAGATCTGATACCTTGGGTCTAGTTAGAGCTTAGGTTTCACTCAAAGTTGTCTGTCTGTTTGTTGCCTCTTCACTCCTAAGCCACTGAACCGATTTTGCTGACTTTTGGTATGGAGACAGTCCCCGGGAAGAACATAGGATACTTTTCATTACGGACAAATGTACGGTTTCCGCGCGATTAACGAATTCTTTTCCTATCTAATATTTCCAACTCTGGCTGAGAAGACTAATAACGGGTTGCATTGATATTGGAGCGAATGCCTTCCGCCACAATTGCGTTCATTAGACACACATTTTTGTCTGCCAAAATGTCTGCCAAAGAATATTAGAATACTTGATGTCTGCAATAGAACTTTATTATTAACTAAACATGACAGTCTATAGCTATTGCTCTATTTAACTATCGAGTTCAACCAGTGGCGTAACTATACCGTTCGAGGCCCGTAGCAAATTCGTTTTCGTTCCACTATGTCAATCTAATACAAAAACACGTCAAGCGGTTATTGTAAAAAATAATCGCTTGCAACTTGTCTAGGGGGGTTGTTCGGGGGCCCCTTTCGGCTTGGGGCCCGTGGCATTGCCGGCTTGCCACCTTGTAGTTACGCCACTGAGTTCTACTATACCCAATGGGTAAAACGGGGCCCTATTACTAAGGCTTCAATATATTTTATCCTAGTTGTGACCAGCGGTGTTACCCGCGATTCTAATGACAAAAAATATGAGAACTACCTTCCCCCAGTATAAAGTAACCTATGTGTTAATCCAGGATACTAGCTAGATCCATTCCAAATTTTATCGAAATCAGTTCAGCCACTTAAGCCCGAAGAAGTAACAAATAATACACACAAACATCCGCATTTATAATATTAACTATAGTGTGATTAATAAGTTACTGGCACTGAGGAAACGCCTAGGCAAATTATAAAATGGCTAAAACACATAGGCAACGTATTAACAATTGCCGTGGGAGAGCTATACTTCGACACGAATCGGCCGACCCGACCCGAGTCATACCACGGCCTCACACGGCGTTGCGCTGTTTTCCGTTCAGTGAGTGAGTTTACCGCAGGCCCAACTTCCCTATCCATATTTCCGTAGCCTATTCCTTAAAAAAGGCTGTTAACGCACGTGCAACGTTTCTATTGTTAAAAGTGTTCATGGGAAACGGCAGTCGTTTTCCAGCAGGTGATCCGCTGGAAAACGACTGTTCGTTTGCCCACTTATTCTCTTTAAAAAAATCGAAAACGCTATACTCTGCCATTAGCGTGTGATCCACGAGCCACGTGTCGTCTGAGACTGATTGATTAGACATTAGTCCCTGATGGTATTAAATATTCCACCTACGGTCAGACATCCAACTATTGCTAACTGACGTCCCCGGAGAGTAGTTCTGCGGTTATGGACATTGATGTTACATATTCTATTAACTTTACATGTCTTAAATGGGATTAATATCTAGGGGGTTAACCAAGATGTAAACTTTTTTGTTTCTTTGTAGAATTGCAAAACAAAAAAGTATGGAAATGACATAAGGCGTAACGAACGCTTATGTCATTTACATACATTTTGTTTGGCGATTCTACAAAGAAGCGAAAACGTTTACATCTTGCTTAACAAACCTGGGAGATTGCGCTTTTGAGTTCGTTCGTTTGTTCTTTGAATGTTCAGTATTCTAAAAAGACTAGATTGTGTCTCTTTCCCAAAAACTTAATGATTCCTCTTTGTACGATGAACGATAAACGCGCTTCGATGCCTTAGGTCTCATCCTTGGCCTCATCCTAGGCCTCATCCTTGTATCTTAAAAATGGCTGCATTTCAGGAGACCAAAAAAACTGATTATATTTTTTTTCTTAGTTTTGTTACAAAACTAGATAGGAGGTAATTTGATAAGTAAATTGTTACCCATCAAATAACCTCATATCTAGTTTTGTACAATTACTAAGAAAAAAAAAATAGTTAATCAGTTTCTTTTGTTAAATGAAATTTAGCCATTTTTAAGATACGAGGTTGAGGCAGTAAGGCATCGATTTGTGAATTTGTTGTGTCTCTTTGATAAATAAATAAGTGGCCATACTCGGGTCTGCTCGTCGATCGTCTGCTATGATCGCTTTTTACCATCATCGTGCAAGCATCCACACAATAGTCCGTAGTGCTTTGTCAACGAGTTGATCAAATTGCCTATTGAAAAGAAACCATAAGATAAAATATACAAAACATGATAGACTACAATATTGTCTCTTCTTGCTAATAAAAGAAAAGAATAGAGACAAAAAATAAACTATACGATATTTTACGTGATTTAGGTATTTTATGTTTATGATTGTTCTATTATTTACAGGTAGTGCTGAATTCCCCAAATTCTGATTTTACGGTAAGTCAATATTTTAAACATATAAACACTTATATAATATCTAAGTATATTATAAAAGATATTCGAAGTTTTAAATTGCCTCTACATACAGGCTTGGACACAGTCGCAACAAAAAAAAATTAGTTGCTATATTTCTTTAATGGGGGTTCTACACGGCGGGAACAAACATCACGCAAAGGTGATGATGCAATGCATTTTCAATCTAACGCCATGAACTGAAGGTGCATTTTAGTATTAATGTTGAAATGGTCGTGTTTGACAAACCTTGATGTCAAACACGACCTTGATGCACTCCAAATTTCACCCTCCGTTCTTGGCGAACTATAAGATTGAATTGAGGATTCATCTTGGATATTAATGTTGTAAATGGTGTCCATCGAGTATAGCTATTTTAAATCGTCCGCCATGAACTGAGGGTGCAATTTGGATTGCATCAAAGTGCACCTTTGCGTGATGTTTGTTCCCGCCTTGTAGAACCCCCATTAAGCTACTTAAAATCTTGCATTGTGAATTGTAAAAAAAACTTTTGTTCAGCACGTGGTTAAATTGTTCAACGTTTGCTCCATTGTCCACTACAGATCATCATTATCAGCGCGATCGCGTGTAACAGTTAGGTACAGGGGTGAGGGCCGGATCAGCTGGCCATATTGTAGGGTCTTTTTGTTTGGGGATACTTTTTTACAGTCATATTCGAATTTCGAATGTGTAGTGTCCTTGATGTGTTTTTATGGTTTTGCATTTAGTTATTATGTATGTATTAATACGCGAGAGGAGAACTGAGATACGAGAAGATGCGTAAAATAAAGTAATAAAAAATTAAAACCATTTATTTCCGAGTAAATTTAAAACAAATGTGTTCAGAATGTCTACATGTTGAGCTATCACCGTTTCGGGAACTAGCCGTGCGAGAAGAACCGGAGTCAGAAACTCGCACGGGGCCACTTTTTACCAAAAAAGTGGAAAAAATCATCTTTTAAAAAATATATATACAATAAAATGCAACTTATCTAATACATTGCTAATAAAAAAATAGTTACATCATTGTAAGTCAAAAATTAAGAATTTACTTGAAGTAGCCTTGCAAACAGCTGTTTTACTCCCAGGATGGAGGTTTTGGCACACAAATGTTCTTTTACTACTTTTTTGAATGTATTGGTATAAAGATTTTAAACATTTTCTGGGATTTTATTGTAAAGGCGTATACATTGACCTTTAAAAGATTTACTTACATTACTAAGTCTCTTCACTGGTAAATGTAACTTGTGCTTATTCCTAGTGTTTTTACAGTGGATATCACTTTATAATTTAAATTTTTTCAGGTCTATTAAAAATTAACATACATTTTATTCAGCATATACGTAAAAGTATGAAATTTCTCGTAGTTATATTATTTTAAAATATGCTTTAATTTTAAATATTTTTAATTAATTGTTTTATTATTATTTTATTTGTTATTTTATTGTTAAAAATAGGGCCGTCTATGGGGCTTATCATTGGTTCGTTATTTTTATATTTAGTTTTTGTACCAAGGATCTCATCCAAACTTCTTATTCGAGTTATATAATATTATTGTTAATGTCAGTCCATTAAGTTTTCGGTTTGATAGCCATTTTAGTGTTCCGTAATTTTATATGATCGGTTGACGTCTGTAAGGACATTTTGATAAAAAAAAGTCTATGTTATATACGAAACACAGGTGACTAACTCACGTAGATATCGCAAAGTCCAAACCACAGGACGGATCGTGATGTAGCGTGCAGGTAGGTATATGTTATGACAAAATAATTACGAGTAAAAACTATTTATTATTATTATACTTACGATAGACTCTAGATAGGCTCTTAAACACAAAAAAGATGGGGTGTACCTCCGTAATTTAAATTTTTTTCGTCACGTGCGTTTTTATCTTGTTATAATATTAGTGTACATGCCATTATTATAGCAATAAAATGTGGCGTTTGCAAAATGCCACACACACACAATTCTATGGGTGGAGGGACATGATTTTAAATTGTGGTTTTGATAGTTTATTTTGCTGTTTTAATATCAAATGTGTCTACAGTCTGCAATTTTTATAAACACATACTAAAACATTAATTTCTAATTTACTTCTGTATTTTAGTCGCAGGTTTTAGAAGTCGGTACCGAGTACCAACCGAAATAAATAGCTAAATTACAAACCAATAAAGAAATTACAACAATAAAGACGACCTCTGCGTCGTAGTGGTTGAATCCCGCCGTCGGAACAAACGTTATTCAATGTTCCTGGGTCTTGGGTGTGTATTATATAAATATAATACACACCCAAGACACACCCAATATATATATATATTTCCGTAGTCTGGTATCTGTAACACAAGTCCTTTAGGTACTTAGTACGGGGCCAGACTGACGTGGTGTGAAGCGTCCAAAATTATAATAATTATTATTTGATTCATTGTTCATCACATTAATGTATTTTTTAATTCGATGCCTTAGGTAACAATTAACTTATGAAATAACCTCATATCTAGTTTTGAACAATTACTAAGAAAAAAATACAATCAGTTTTTTTTGTCTCCTGAAATGTAGCCATTTTTAAGATACAAGGTTTAGGCAGCAAGGCATCGATTTGTGAATTTCTTAATAAGAATTTCTATGAACTGAAGTCTAAAGACCTTTACTTGCTTTTGTAAATGTTTTATGATTTAAGAAAGTCGTCTAGGTCGAAACTTGAACTCGTACCGATATAATTACTTTCATATGTATTCACTTTCTCTTTTACTAGGTTTATTCATATCTAGTTACGATTATGAGAGTTGTACATTTTTGTAAAGCTTGTCTATTATATAAAAATAAGTCAGTCACTTTTCTTTCCTGACGATTTACACACGAACCAATTTTCACGGTTTTGCATTCGTTGGAAAGGAAAGGTCCGTGAGGTTTGTAGCAAAAAAAAAAAATAGCAGGTAAAATTTCAAGAGTAAGGTTATTACGCGGACGGAGTCGCAGGCTACAGCTTTAGGTAGTAGTTATTTATTAATTTCATAATAATTATTTTTGATCAACTCAAGCCCGGGATCGGTTTTTTTCTTATAACTAGCGCTTTAACGTAAATTGTTTGAAAATGAAATTATCGCTAGTAAAACCAGAAAAAGAATAATTTAATCTCCTGTCAAAAACCCTTAGAAACGGTGCAACGAAGTCGATAAAAACGATCGTAAAAGCGTGGCACTTGGCGACAAATAAAGGAGTATTTGTTTAATAAAGAACTCTTTTTACAACCCCGAATTCAGTTTACTTAATACTGGCCGAAAACCACTTACATTTTCCTGACAAAAGAAACAGCGCGGGGTTTTTCCGCGCGAAACATGAAAAACAAGATGGCGCCTTTACGAGCGCGCAGGAAAATTATAGAGGTGTTCGTACGTTAAACTTTTATGTTCCGATGTAAAAACATATATTAGGTCCTGTGCTTCTACTCCCGACTGCAATTTGGTACCAAGTTTTTGTAATTTCGCGTTGAACTAAATAGAAAAAAACTGGCATTTTTATGGAGCTTTAGCATCGCCCTTCGTTTGTGTTATTATGAAACAGCTTAATGTTTTTAAATATACAATAAAATGTATATTTAACCAATAACCAATTATCTAGTTAGCTGTTGATCGCTACATGTTTATATTTGAAGCATTTTTAAACAGACAGATGTGATATCGTTTCTTCAAAATGTGTTCTCTAGTAAGTATTAAAAACTTCACTGCGTATTTTATAAATATTTGAACCATTCATAATTTGAACAGCCTTAAGCCTCTGCTTACACCGTGGGCATCTAAAAACCAAATTTAAAGCGAATGTATGGGATAGTAAAAACGTTGTCGTTTTCTTTCATTTTCGTCGAAACTTCTTGGTTGGTGTTTTCCTAGAAACGTTGGCTAGAGAGATTTAAAGGACCCCCACGCTGACTGGCGTTGGGTATCGTTTCCTTTAAAATGTTCCGTCTAGTAAACATTTCTAGGAAAGCATCTACCTAGGTTTAGGTCCGTAAGTTTGTGTCGTAAACATCGACAAATCGACGGGGTAATGGATGTTACTCGATGCCCGCAGACGCTAAACGTGTTTCCCTAACTCCGTCTGTATTTGTAAAACTTGTTAGTTTTTTTATCGCGTAACATTTATTAAGTATGGACTTAACCTACACTATAAATGCGGAAGTGTGCCTGTCTGTTTGTTTGCTACCCCTTCACGCTCAAACGGCTGGACAGATTTTGTTGAAATTTCGTATGGTGATACTTTGAGTCTCGGGGATGGACATTGGAAGTATGTATCCTAGATCTAGTAAACGATAACTTACGTTTATAATGTTAATGATGTTTGAATTTTATATTCGTTGAACTAGAAAAGCTCCCGATTCCGTCGCATTTTCCGCGATGAATCTTATAATATGTCATTTCCGAACTCAAAATATCTGTAACTGTATCAACATTTTTCACTTCCATAAGGTTAAGAGCTGGCAAGCACTTTCGCCTTTCGTTTAATCATAATATGTCTCCTAAAAGTTGACCTCCTTATTCATAAAAATATTTAAACAGAGTTTAACTAATAAAGTTTCGCCGTCCTTTTCTGGCATATTGAAAACGACACACGACAGAAAAGGACATCGAAACTTGATCAGTTAAACACTGTAAAAATATTTTTATGAATAAGAGGATAGTTAAGTCTTTTAAAACATTAAACCAGCACGCCTAATCAAATTTTATTAGTAACTGCTCTAATAGACATGTTATTTCATATTAGGAACGTTATCTGCTCCTGTCGTCTTAATTGCGGTGCAAACTACAAATATCTTGGATGTGAAGTAGCGACTCAGACAAAATGACTCATACTATCAGTTACGACTTTACGACTTTTCTTTGCGTTCATTATAGAGTTCGGATGTATGAAGTTTGTTTACCTATCGATCCGTGAGTCATACGACCTACGATATTTACCGTACTTCAATTGTAGCGGTATTCTGTAACATTTGGTACGTGCTTCTAGCTTAGAGACCTCGATGGAGTTAGTCAAGACGCTATAAAATACATTTAGCAGTCACGCCGTGCTTTTATACTAAGTTTATAAATGCAATAGTGTGTCTGTCTGTATGTCTGTTCCTGTTTTGCTCAAATTTGACACGGGGAAGGATATAGGATACTTTTTATCCCGATAAATGTACGGTTCCCACGCGTTAAGCCAATTTTGGCGTAACGGACTTCCGAGTATTTTCTATAGTGTGTTTATATTTTCAGTAGATCAAACATTTATTTGAAAAAATAGTTAGGTTAATGATATTATACTATATAAGGGCCTGTTTCACCATTTATTTGACAGATACAACTTTAATTGACGGATTTTGTATGGAGAATCTGTCAAAAAAGTTGTGGTTAGTCTAACAGAAACTTTAACACTAAGCTGTGATACAGGCCCTTAATATAATAAGCTAAGTCTGTGACAGTTTACTTTAAGTCCGGTAAATTAGTATTATTACAACAATTTCTGATAAGGAAATGGGGACGCCTGTCAGATACTATACTGTACACCTATATCAGAAACTTTTGATAGTATGTGGGGTCCGCAACAAAACATGATCAGAGTGAATTCCAGCGAGGCGTTTGAATTTTTCTGATCAGAAATTCTTATAATTTGCGACCAGCCAAACCAGCGGCATCGAAAAATTAACCAATCCGAAACGCTGTTTCAAACCTCAAGAAATATGCAATACAGCTGGTTTTAGTCTACTATACATTCATACAGACAGACAAGTGTCAATAATAATCTATTTAAATCTATGCACATTTTAATGGCGGCTGTACACTCTCGCCGAGAGCTCTCGGGCGAGAGACTCGTGGCGAAAATCTCGTACGAGGCTGACAAGCGAGACGAGGCGATTGCACCCATTTACACTCTCGCACTCGGGCGGTCTCGCTGTGTCTCGTAAAGAGTGTACACCCGCCATAATAATCTAGTTTAATATCTGCTCTATGTTGAGAAACATCAATATTATTATAGCGTCAGAGAATACTCATTATTCTCCAGAAATCACCTAATTGTTTTGTTATACTCCAGGACAATAAATATTCCATTCCACGTCTTTGCCTAATGGTCTAACGCTGTTCGCGGCTGCCAAAAAATTATCGCAATATTCAAATGTAGCCACTATGAATGTCAAATGAGTTTTTGCGAACTTTATAATGTCTTTCACGCTCTTATTTATTTCTTCTTTTGTATTATTCTCTTGATGTATTTTTAACACTGAATGATTTCTTGCATTGAAACAGCAAGCTAAAGCGTCATATATCTTCACAACGTTACAATAATTTCTCAAGTGCAAAACAAGATAAAACGTTTGTCAAATTTCGAATGGAGTTTGGGAGGGATTCATAAACTGCATTGTTGTATCACTTGTCCACACTTGTGCATAATGACGAATGTTTTAATGGTCGATATTCTTCTAACATTATGACACATTCAATCCGAAACAACACTAATTTATCCAAGAAATACAAAAACGTAACGCATCTTATCCACAACCCGCGAAAACTCGTTCTCAAAGCTTCATAGTTATAGTTTGAACCAAATTCACAAAGTTAATGAGTCAGCTCTAGTGATGTCTCATTCAATAAATCACTTTTCTTTCTATTAAATAACTATACTATAGAAAAATTATACATGTCTCGTTGTATTGTATGTCCACGATGGACTCCTAGGAGATAGAGGTCTTTAATTTGATTTTCGCCGTGTTAGGAGTTATGACTAAGATATAACGTCTTCCAGATAACCACGATAGTAACAAATATTTCAATACAGTTGTTATAATTTCAACTTACTGGAACTATAATAGCAATTTAATTAATAACTAGTCGGTGCCCGCAACTTCGTTGCGCAAAAATTTGTTATCACGCGGGAATCGTACATTTTCCCGGGACGAAAAGTACTATATGTTGCAGAGCTAATAGCTATTAAACAAAAAAGAGTTATTCAAATCCAGGCCAGTAGTTCATAAGATTAGCGCGTACAAACAGATAGATAAACAGAATTTTTTTTTGTCGATACGTGTTCTATTATTGTTCCTTAGCACCCCTACATAGATTATTTTGTAAAAATATTAAATGTACAGACATTCTAATTTTACTATTTTATAATATGTTTAGATGCAATTAATCGAGTAGGTACCTACCAGCCTTTGCCCAGAAGTGGGCAATATGGGCTCATAAAAAACTACCGATGGTCATTCCCGTTGATGCCCCATGGTCAATGAGTTTATGGGGCCGTATATAACGCTAACCGGGGGTCATTAATCCCCACGTGACCGGCAACAATTAACGGGAGGAAAACGTAATTCCATCACAGTGCCTCACGTAATCCCTCAATAGGGCTGTCAAATGTACAATAATTCAGGTAAGCTTTTAGGGCTGCCTGCATAATAAGATGTTAGCCTAGCAGGGCTGCCAAACGCACTATAAAGCCTTGTAGGGCTGCCAATTGAAATCCTTATTATTTAATTATTATGCCAAGCGAGGCCCGCTTAGCACAATAATTAACTAATAATTTTTTGTTGTCCTTTGATAAACAGAAATTTAAAAATAATTTTTCAAAAGAAACTTCAACTTTTTGGCTTAACTATTTGTAGAAACATTGACAGTTAATTCGTCCTTATAAAACACTGTCAGTATGCAAAGTTGAACCCCGATAATCCGGCCCATGTTTACTCCGGCACGCCTTGTAATCCGACACATCAGAAGACGCAATTAACTCCTTTAAGCTTAGGCTGAAGAGAATAATTTACATTCTACAACATTTTTTTACTTTTGACAACACTGACAGACGAAGCTCTTTATGAATTAATTAATATATTATTTTGACCAAATGTCGTAGGTCCGTCAACTAGCTCTAAAATCTTATCATTAGACACGGATAATAAGGTACTCTTTTGTTAATTTATCCGCACTATAGGGCCCGTCTTAGGTAGTGCTCTATAATACAACAAACTCAATAGTCCGACACTGCCCTGCAAAATGTTAGTCGGACTATCGGAGGTCCATTGTACTTAATTATTCTCTAAAAATTATTATCTACATATTTGAGTGCTTTTAAGTGAAAAGCTCTACAACGGTAAGAGGCAGCCCTAGTAGCTTTAAAAGTTCAAGGGGTTTGGACGCGTGCTTACGTGCTTTTGGAGCTTTAAATTAACAACGCACGCGACTTTTATTGATTGCGTTATTTGTAATTGCTTATTATGTTGTACCCTCCCCAGAGGTGTTATGGTAACTCATTCCAGGTAGACTTTGTTAATAATTTTTAAAACTTTTCACATTCACGTCGCCAGAACTTTAGTAATTTTCTTTATTATCAAACTTTTAAACAATCCCAAAACAGAATGTTAATTAATTTTCCAATGTGTATATTGGTAAAGTATGTGAAGGTTTTTACTGGGTGCCCTTTTTTTTGTCAGTTATCTATTTAAAAGAGGATCCTATGTCATCATAGATGATCATATTTCATCAAAATCGGTGCAGCGATTTAGGCGTGAAGAGGTAACAGACAGACACACTATTAGTATGGAAATTGAAGTATGGATTATTAGCATCACTGCACATTGGTGGTTTGTTAAGTTTTTGATAGGAATAGCCCACGCTTCATACAAATTTGCCCATTCTTTGGTCATACGACGTATGTTAGCCTTTTTGCTAGTGACTAACGGCTTGACGTCACGCGGCACGCTAGTGACGGGACATTTTTTATCAAAATCGAGTGTAACTAATACTTGTTGTTAACGTGGCGAACATTAGTTTAACCCGAACCGAATTCGTCACGGATGTGGTGTCATTATCCGTAACCACTAGCATTAGTGGTTAGTGGTTATAAAGATAGTGGTCCTTCGACAAATATTCGAAAGAAATCGTAATTGAGAAAATTGACGTTTAAGCTGCGTGTTCACGGATGAAATGGACGCACTCCATTTGGAAGCATGCGAAGATAGTACGTCGATTTATTTAAGGACCGCTCTAAGATTTAAGTCAGGGCATGCCTTAATAATAAAAACTTATCGATGTGTCAGATTTCTGATTTTTACGAAGACGTGTCTAATAAATAATAATTTATTAGACACGTCGCGTCCATAAAATGATTAAAAGGTGCTCTACGAATAGTGTATAATATCTTAACCAGTCTCAACGTTACAATGCGGAATACGTTACTGTGCTAGTAAATTAACTAGTTAAACTAAAGATGAACTAGTTAATTTACTAGCCCAATACTTTCCAAAAAAGTGAGGTATTTAAAAAATGCTCTTTACCCAGTTAGTTTGCATATTTGATTATTTACTCTTTATTGAATAGGAACCCCTTTTCAATATAGAGTAAATTTCTTAACGTTACTTATCTTAAGTTTTATCTGTATTATCAATTATTGTTATTATTTAAAAAAAATACGAAACGATCTAAGAAAGGATTGTAAACGCATCGTGCAACTTCAGCTTTACATTGACGACTGACTGTTTATAAACTCGTTTGCTCTATCCAAGAATATAAGGACGATTGTGGCATCAATAGGTATTATCTTCGAAGAGGTTCTATTTCTAGAGCTGTACTCTTATATTCTCTGAAGAACTGTTCTTATTACCTGTGATAGTTTTTGGATTTCTGTAAATACATTGATTTTGAAATGTGATATTTTATTGAATTTAAGTAAACCGAATACATTTATTATCTATTATTATGATATCGTCTGCCAATCTATTCTGTCGATTTACTGATAAAATTTCTGATAGGCTATCCACAACTTTTTTGACAGATTCTCCATACAGCATCTGCCAAAAAAAGTTTTAGATAGGCTATCCGACACTTATCAGTAAGCGATGAAACAGATGATTTCATACTTGTATTGTCTACATCTCTGAGAACACTTTTTTTGATTAATTTATATTTATTCAACGATAACATATAAAAAATACTTTTTCTACGATCTTTTATAATTTTACTTCCGCAATTAAATTAATAGTTGTAAATTATAACTATTGAATTGCAAGCCAGCGCAAGTTTTGTACATTTTACTTTCACTGTAAAGAGATTGAAATGAAAAATTCCATTTGAATAGGGGAGCGTCCCTCGTGGGGTAGCTGTTTGTGAATGGATTTCAAATTAAAAACCACTTCGTTAGTTATTGTTTTGACGGGAATGTAATAAGTTCGTCATCATCACCACTTAGTCTTCGGAGGCCTTAAAAGTAAGCAAAGATGCCTGTAAGTGACTGACTGTAACTGATTTGTGTTAGTGATGACAATTTTCTATATGCTTTTATCTTTCTAATAAAGGTTTACTAAGCAGTTTTCAGAGGTTTTAACCTTTTTCGCAACTGTTAGAGGAGTAGAGGACACCTGCTCGTAACAAATGTAAAATCTTAGATGTTAGAAATGGCTGGGACTCTAGGTTTGGGAAAAAATACGGCTAATTTTGCCAATTAAATGGCTTAATACAAATACAAAAAAAAACTATTAGTTATTATTCTCATTTTGAAAATGTTCTTAAATTAAATTTCTGTGTTTTTCTAACTTACTGATATTTGCTAAGCTGAAAAAAGAGAACAATACCCATTGTGTCGGCGATTGTGGACGAGTCGTATAGACGCTGTAACGATGCAAACAACACATTTGCCGCCTTAATTGTAACTACGAGTGCAGGCCAATGTACGGGGCGGCCGTTGAGGGATTATCGCCATTATCCCCCTAACGGTACGGCGTATAATTCAATGTAACGGCTGTTTAGATTAGTTCAAAACCGAGCGTTTATTGCAACAATATGTATGGATGTTAGGCGTATCTATTAACACCTCCGAATTTCGTCCGATGATATTTTCACCCCAAATTCTGAGTTATTACTATTTAGGTATTTACCTAAAGGTTGAGCATGACCACAGTAAAATGAGGGAATAGAAATACTGACAGATTTTATGTAACTACACACTGTCTTTTTTCTGTTCCGTAGAAATTCGAATTTTTCCTATCATTAGCATACAGCTCGTGTATCAATAGATCTTCTAGATTTTAATTAGGCTTTTAGCTTTTACATTTTTTTTCAGAATTACATAAATACATTTTTATTTCTAATGCAGCATTTATTAAAAGCTACATAACATCTGCCGCTTGAAAAAAGCAACATAAGCTATTTAAAAAGTAAACGTTTGTCGCAATAAAATATTTAACCGGATATAACGACCCTTCTCTAGCCTGAGAGCATCCCTTCTCCCTAAGTCCCTAGGTGACGCCTGGATACACACCCTAACGTTAATGCACTAGACCTGGGATTTAATGGGATTAGCGCAGACCTGTTTCGTGTAATTTGTAGGTGTCGAATATTATCTGGTGGTTGTAATGTCCGAAATGTTCCTTCGGTTCGGTCGCTAGATGTCTGATTTGCTTTTTCGAGTGTAAATAAAACAGCCTGCAATCGAAAAATCGCCTGAATTTTTCATTAATTTAGACTTTAAATTCTTTTGTCTGAACTGTACGCGCGGCATTTCTTGAAGCGGCTTCGTGGCCGGTGTCGACAACATAACCTGTAGAAAATGCAGGTCTTGAGCGTTTTCACAATGTCAGATCCGATATCGGTGTATCTGATAGTCGACATGCAGGTCGACACCGATATCGGACGAGACAATGTGAAAAAATCAGTACATATTTCAGAAATTTATTATCCTCCGATATCGGGTTGACGCCCTACATCGATATCGGATCGAATAATGTGACAACGATCTACGGCGATACTGGTGATAGAAACAAAAACACAGTACTCGCCGATAAACTTTGGTTTGGTGAGTGAGATGTTTCTGTAAAAGTTTTATGTTTTGCTTAAAAATAAATAAATTGGAAAAAAAAAGTATCAAACATCCCTTTTCCCAGTAGTCGGGAAAAGGTAAATCGCTGTTAAAATTCAGTACACGGTATGCTAAACATGTGCTACACGCATTCTCGTGTGATATCTGACATCCTTCCTCCGCGGCGCCGGTTCATACAAATGACTCAAGGGGCTCCACAACCACCTACGGATTTATCCATACTAATATTATAAATCCAAAAGTTTGTCTGTCTGTCTGTAATATTTTCACGGCGGCTGAACCAATTTTAAAATTGTTATGGGGATACTTTGAGTCCCGGAGAAGGACATATGATACTTGTTATCCCGGATAAGATAAGATTTGTAGACTAATTTTGGCGGAACGGAGTTGCGGGCGTTATCTATAGTCTCTTATATATTTTAACGAAGGAAGTCTCTGAAAAATTTAAAAATACATCATGTATCCTTCACATTTAGTATACCTAGCTTATTTCTATTTAATAATAAATACATAAAGTATAAGAAATGGTACTGCTGATAAACATACAATTGTTTTTTTATCTGCACCAAAAATTCGAATTACAAACGATAAGTACGATCATTTATTAGGTAGAACGACGGCCGTTTCAAGGAAAAAGGGTAGGCTTATCTGTTTTATAAACGATTATATATTCACAATACATGGTCCAGAAAGGTCCAGATCCTAAGCTCATTGAGTCCGTAATCCCTAAAGATGACCCGGCGGCGATAACCCGATTTACTAAATACAGCGTACGTTATGTAATAATAATCTATTATATAAAAATAAGTGGCATTTTCCTTCCTGATTTAACTCCAGAACGCACTATCCGATTTCCACGGTCTTGCATTCGTTGGAAAGGTCTCGGGTTCCATGAGGTTTGTAGCAAAAAAAATCAGGAAAACTTTCAAGAGATAAGTTACCACGTAGACGAAGCGGGCGGGAATATCTGTGGACGCTTTACACCAGGTCAGTCTGGGTCTATGGTGTGGTGTATTTTAATTTTTTTTAACAATATAACTACTGTACACAATAGATATAGAGTTAAACGGCGTTTCGTGAAACAAAATTTCTTAAAAAATATCTTAATTCGAATAAACTTATAGATTAAAAAGGGCCAATGTGTAGTATGTAGCTGTAGGATACACATTTTTAGGGTTCCGTACCTAAAGCGTCTTTCACAGCAAACTTGTAGCGTGCAGCGTATGCGATTTGCGATTCACCAATGTAAAGGTTCGCCCTAAGTGGAAATAAATGAAATTTTAAATGTTCGTAAATGTATATTAAATATAAAACACATAAAATATGTATAACGTACCGTAAAACTTTTACGATACGCGTGACACAGCTGGTGCCGGTAGGGCAGAGTACCTTTACGTAGCTTAGTTATGATTCGACTAACTAAAGTATTTAGTGCAGCAATAACAACACCATACATACAGGTACAAATTTCTTAAGTGCATAATCGAATACGCTGCACGCTACACACTCTATATATAACTCTAAAGTTTTACCACTTACTTTTCTTACAGTAGTTTTGTGGGGCACTATTTATTTATATTTTATGACATACATAAAAATTGATTTTCAATTTTGTAAGTCTCATTGAAAATCGAGGACGGCTAAATAACATATTTAGCTAATTTAGCCTTGAAACATTCGTGGACGTCTGGGGCATGTTTGTATTTGGAAGAAAGTTATATAGTGGATCATCTATAGCTTTAAAAAGGTGTTTTGTTAACAGGAAATGCTTGTGTGTTCGCATCCCGCTATATATTTTTGATAAATGTAATATTATACAACTTACTGCCTGAAAGTTACTTATTGGTACGGGTATTGTGAGATATGGGAAAATATCTACTTATTTAAGTAGATTTTTATCCTAAATATTTTTTTATCCTTAGTTTTTGCCCTAAATTAATTCAATTTAGATCAAACGGTTTAGGCATCAAGCCGTATTTGACCGGTTTATATCAATATAAACTGTGATAGCTTGGCAAATAAAAGTAGAGTAATATTAAATTATAGATATGAACCTTCTCCAGAGAACCTTCTTTCAAACATTTCATACAGGAACGAAATCCGTTCACAACTTTCTAAGATTAGAATATGCACGCGACGAAGTAAATAGGGGGACTTTGTGATTGTGATATAAAATAATATTACTGTATATATGATATAGTTACAACATCTATAAACAATGTAATTTACTTATTTATGGAACTGAAAATGTTCGAAAACTCTTCAACTCGACTGAAATATTTTCCTACAGAATCGTTAGTTGTAGGGTACAACTAACGACAGTTCTAGTTGAAAAAAAAGTTGAAAAAGGTCCTGCAGCAGTTTTCTATTCAACGTGGAAATTTTAATTCGAATAAAATATTTTGGTAAACCTTTTTCGTTTCTAGTGAACAGTTACTTGATCATTGCTGTGTTTTTTAAAGTGTTCAAAATAGCATTGGGGTCGTCTAACGTATTATATCATGATAGATGGCAAAAATTTTATCTTGTGTAAATTTTCTTTGTAAGTCTCAAGATGTGCCTTTCAAGAGGCCAACTTTTAACGCCATGTCAGACATTTTTCCTAAGATTGCGTTAAAAAAGTTAAACCATAACCATGTTTTAAACAAGAACTTTGAACAAGTTTTATTATTATTAGACTGAAGTTGTACGGCGGCGGTTCAAATCTTAACTGCTCGCTTTAACTAATAAGAATTAAAAGTCTTAAGACTGTGGTGCGAACTTGAGAAATATGCGGCTTACGTTAGGGCAATATTTTTTTTATTAGAAGCAAAAGCAATAAGTTTTTACAGGTTTCTGACATAAATGAACAAAAAAGAGTTTGGTTTATTTTTCTCTTCACAATAAGCACCTATAATAATTATTTTGTCTCTGCTACCACCCTATGGTTGACCGGTAGAGAATGCCCTATGGCATTAAGTCCGCCATTGTACACTGTGCAAAAAGTGTAAAATAAATGAATAATAAAAATAAATTAAATTATAAGCTTAAATTACATTTTCTATCACAGACTTTAGTTACGGGAGGAATCCTTATAATATTACGATTTGAAAGTTTGTTTCTTTGGATGTTTGTGCATCAATCCCACAGACATTATAGATCCTTTTTGTTCCATACAGAATTACAGAATAACCATTCGATCATTTTTACGCGGTGGAAGCCGGGGGCAAATTCTAGTTAAAAATAATTATGACTCTAATATCATATTTCTGAAATTTTAAAGATGGATTTGGTAACGTTAAATTATTATTATTAACCAATTTGACGACCTCTGTGGCGCTGTGGTTAAGCTTTGGTAGCTTACGCCGGGGGTCGCGGGTTCGAATCCTGCCGACGGAACAAAAAAAAAATTGTTTTGGATGGAAAAAAATAGATGTGTATTAAATATGTGTATTATATAATAAAAATCTTAAATATGTGTATAGTATAAAAGTATTAAATATATTTCC